>JAWQFJ010000739.1:57500-124781 GCA_034096865.1 Theodoxus fluviatilis | reverse complement strand
CGTGAAACCTGCCAGTAGTTGCTTGTTTGCTGGAATGCCATGTAGCTTGACAACTTTTCCATCAATAATTTTGCCACGATGGTTATGGCAAATGACACTGTGACTGAGTACTGTTTTCCACCCCCACATACTTTGAGCGATCTATATAGTATTCAGTGCAGACGAAATATTCGAGAACGCAACTGGCAGCTGCAGTCGAATTCGATCGGTCAATCGATGTCTGACATCACACTTTGAGATTTCAATAACTTCATGAAGTTGCAGTAGTTGCTTGTTTGCTGGAATACCATGTCGTATCAGATAGTGAAACAATCACTCGTGCATCGAGTTTTTGATGCGATTGCGAGACCACGACACTCCCCGCAGGTGTGTTTTGTTTGCGTTGTAAAGTTTGAGTACTAGCTGTAAGTGTAAAAATAGTCACTCATTAATATAATCGGTGATTTTAGTTGTAATGAAACTTTTTTGTGTTTTAATGCCATTGTCTTGTCATTATCGACCTGATCTTACAAGTTAGGCCTAAAGGCTCTACATTACGCCGTGCGGGCAAGTTGATCACTCGACTCGATTTGATAGTGAATTTTCGGTCCTCGCCAGACCAAGGAAACGAAATTGTCAATTCAAGCCAGAACTAAACAGTTATCTGCTGCTTCTCATTCGAGCTTTACATGACACAGTACTGTTTTCCACCCCCACATGCATGTACTTTGAGCGATCTAGCAAATATCTATTCAGTGCAGACGCTTCGAGAATCGACCGGAACTAGGTGATTCTACCTAACGCGTTGTTTTTCGACAGAGAGCCGAAGATAACTCCTGCAGGGTACGTTAATGAGAATGTCCCATAGCAACGGGAAGAGAGATCTTTCATCATTCACTTAAGAATCATATACTATATATATAGGCCTAACTGACAGAAGAGAAAGATTTAATTGATGTAGCATTACTGGATATTCATTGATTCATGTAGTTTAAAGTGTGGGCAAGTAAAACTAAAAGGTACAAGCATTCTTCACTTCTGATCCGAAATTCCAGCTCCTTCCTGGCACCACTAACTTCGTTAGAATAAAAGAAGATTTTGTGAATGTTAACTTTATGGGTGATTGCTGTTCTGTGTTTACAATTTATCTGTTGATTACAAATTGACACAACAATGTTATTTTCAGCATGGTTTGGCATCAACGGTGAAAAGAATGGTGGTGGCGGATGAGAATGCCCATGCTGGGGGGCCAGCGAAGAAGAGACCAAGGTTGTCCCTGAAGGAGCGAAAGAACAACGCTGCCCCAGATGAAAACCTGAGTCAGGAGGATTCGGGGACCCAAGGGTCCGTGTACCAGGGTCTCACTCCCCTGGACATCAACCAACCCATGTATGTTCAGAGGCTTCTTGAGTTCTGGGCTGTTTTGGATATTTCAAGTGTTGAAGTTGCTCAGCATGCATTCTATGACTTTTGAACCTTGACCCTGCACATCTGCATCAGGTGCACATTTGACTTTATTTGACATTTTAGAGAAATTTTATTTGAAAAGTTTTTTAATGTTTATTTATTTAAAGTAGCGCCTTACGCAGGACAGCAAGTTTGCAGTATACGGTAGGTACCAGCAGCCACAATTTAAAGTTTTAAATGAATGCTGGAGCTTACATTTTTAAGACACTGCACATAAATGCAAGCAGAAAAAATGAACAAAAGTAAGTGTCTACCCTAATTAATTCCTTTTTTTTAAATATAATTTTCATTTTAATTGTCATATATCATAATTACTTCACAAAACATCATTATCAACATAATTTTTCTGACAATGTCTTCATGTAATTTTAGATACAACATCCTCCTCAATCTTCTTATCATCACATTATAGCCATATCATAGTATCATATTGTCATTGATATCATAATTATTACCATCCCAACTCCAATAATCATTTGTCATATCATGTTATAAATAAATACATATTAATAATTACATAAATAACTACATAAATACATGAGCACATGATAGGTACCGGCACCCTCTATACAGCGATGCGGGAAACGACAAAATTGCTTGAAACTTGGCCTTTTCTCAGAAGAGATTTCTCCATTCTGTTTTTATTCCCATGTTTAATATTGCTTGAAAAACAAAGTTTGAATCTTCTTCTATTGATTGCAGCTAATTAATATTAGTTTAATGCAAGAACGCAAGTGTAAAAATATTTTAGAAAAGCAATCCCACATGCTGAAAGCGCAGCGTTCGCAGCGCTGGCTGCCACTGGTTTTCCGTCTCGCGTGGTTGCCGGAATCGGGTCACCGAGGAAAATTCCATTGCGCGTGTGTAAAAGTTTCATTCATGGTATGCAAATGATTTGAGGCTGAAAGAGGAATGATTCAGCTTTATTTTCGTATAATTTTTATTCTTCAATGATTCTGCGAAGTTTGTCAGAACTTCGATTAAAAACGATGCTCGAAAAAATTGAACTTTGAAGAGGATTTTCATTAAAGTTTTTGAATCTAGCCTACACATTACTGGTAGCGTCGGAAAGGTCGTTTTTCGCCGGTTTTAATGACATACGAAACTAAGATCTACGGCGCATGCGCGCAAAGCGCAGCTCATTCAATTGGAATGTTTCAACATGGCCGACACGGAAAAATCTTCCGCTCCACCGGACTGTTTCACTTCGTCATTTCTCCAGAAAATCGAACGATATTTCGGTAAGTGAACATGTATATAAAAAATATGAATCTTATGGTTGTTTTTGTAGACGGATTATTAATTTTATTCGTGAAAATATTTGAAAATGACGTTGAACTCTCAGTTGATTTTGGACAAAGACCGATTGCAGATCTGATGCGCCGATTATCCTCGTATTGAAGTCACTGATTTTTTAAAGTCAAAGCAACTGGTCAAAATATTGCACCTACTGACGGAGGAAAACGTTTTAAGGGCATTTGTGTACTGATGCAGTTTGCTTTTCATAGTTTTGATGCATAAAACGTGATTTCAAACACGTGGTTGAACCGGAAGTTGTGAATCGAAGCCTTTCTATCGTCTGCTACACTGTTTCCACAGAACTCGGCTAGTTGCAACTCGCAGGTAAAACATTCATTTTTTTTAATTAATTTTCAGTTCCCCATATTATTTTGAGTTACAGTATGGGTTGATAGCATTTACAAAGTATGTTTTTTGTTTTGTTTTAGAGGATGATGTTCAGTTGGAGCAGATGTGGAAGAGGCCGCCGCCCCAAATTGGACCAACAACCCCTCACAGGAAAGTTGTTACTACAACTGGAACTGCTGCGTCACAGGTAAATAAACTTCATTAAAAAATATAAATATTGAAGAATGTAACACTTCCATTTCCAGGAGATGGTCAAGGGGTGTCTTTTCAGTGTTTTTAAGGGGGGATATGGCAGTGCCTATAGGGCTGGAGTAAAGCAGTTCTTTTCTAAATACATAATTATTTTCATATCAAAGGTACACATGTTGGGTATTAAAAACTGTAAAGATAAATTTTTTTAAACCTTCTGTTGCCATGGAAACCTTCCAAGATGGCCGCCACATGCAATATATTTAAAAATACAAAACTCAAAAACTACAACTCATAAGTACACCATTTTTTTTATTCAGCAAGATACACATAAACTCAAACTTTTTACAGAAGGGCATCAATTTATATGCAGTCTAACCAATTTTCTGAATTTGAGGTCCACTATCCNNNACCCACCCTCGGAAATGTGTTTCTGAGAAAATTTGAAATAAAAGTTTTGAAACTTCAGCACAACAGTTTCCTTAGCAACCATGCATGCATTTCTTTGAAATTTGGCACAGTCATACGACATAACATAAACAACTAACACACAAATTTTCAGTTTGAAACATAAAGTAATTTATTGTCAACATTGTTTCAGAAAATACACGAAAATGTACGTTCACGGCTAAATTGTCACAATGGCTTACTGATCAAAAACCTATTCATAATAATTTTAAAATCAGTGCTAATGTGCACAGGTCCAAGAAACACAAAACAAAATGCTATGTGATATGAGATTACACTAAACTGTTTGTGTAGTAAAGTATGGGGGTGGGGTGGGGTGGGTGGGAGGGGGGGGGGGGTGCACAGTGATTGTTATACTATTTATACGCCACAATGGGAACTGATGATTTTCGTTTAGCTGTCGGTCCCGACGACCGGGAGAAAGCAGCAAGCACCGATTGTAATGGGGGGGAAAAACAACAACTCAGCAAGAATTCTTCATGGATGTTCAGAGCCTGTAGTGTACATGAATACTCTTACACTTTGAATGACAATAATAGTAAGCATGTATTTTGAACACGTACTCATTACCGGTAGTAACGTGACTGGGACCGATTCTTGCTGGGAGGCTGGAGTTAGGTTGTGGGGGATTACCGGTAAGCAAAAATCTTAGCGAGATCCCTGAATGTGGACACAATTCATTATGCCATTCAAAATTAAATAAATGTTAGTCTGAACTGTAGGCCTAAGCTGTAGGCAAGCGATCACTACAGAATAGACAACAACAGTAAAACACTGTTTATCAAGAATAATATTGCTTCTGCTATCTTTCACCTCTCTTGGTAACAGCTATCACTAACGAATTTTACGAACTTGCACGATGAAATTCAAATTAAACACTAATGAAAAATATTTCAGCATAGAGTAAGTATGAATAGTTACCTTCTGAGAACTCCTTCATGTCCAGTCTTCTTGCCATCACCTCATCATCAGAAAACTGTGCAATGCAACCCTGCTTTGTTGACTCCGTAGAACCCTCAGCCTTCTTGACTTTGCATCTGCAGTCAAATCCCTTCCACCTTTCGCCTTTCCTCATCAGGATGTTGAGTTGCATGATACTGTTTATTGTTCACATCACATTCAGCAACCAGTGGTTGATCGTCGTTGTCACTGTCACTCTGTGCACTATCTTCACCTTCGAATCCTTCCTCACCCAAACCAACACTCACTTCATCACCACTTTCCTCGTCATCGTCGCTGAAGCCATCTTCCTCTGATGCTGGTGTTGTAAAGTAGTCTCGGATTAAACTTTCTATCTGTTCACTATCTCCGTGGTCCGTAATGTTAGAATCTCGAGCGGAATTCAAAGCTTTGACAACAATTAAATTTTCTTCAGACACGTTATGGGACGCCATCTTGAATAAAAGCCTCGCGCTGGTTGGCCGATTGACGTCACGTGCACGCATTTGGCCAATCACGGCGCGGAACCCCAGCCTTGGTGACGTGTTGTTTACAAAGGTGTCCCCTCAGGATTATTGTTTTCAGCCTTCTAATTGGCTTTATATTTGAAACCAACCAATCGTATTCTTGGTAACAAAGACCTCTCCACACAATCATGTGTAAATCAATGGGTCCACTCAAAAAATAGAGGGGTGACAGGTAGTAAAAAGTGTTGATTTTTGCACGATTGCTTTGCCAAAATCGGACGGGTAGTGCTTATTAAACACAGTTTTTACTAACTTTGGAAGTGAATTTTACTAAAATATTTACAGAAACTTGTAGATAAAGGATTACTGAACCAGAAACAACCAAAAACTCAAAATCGACAACCCACACCCCTTGTACCTATTTCCAATGCTAGCGCCGAATGGTTCCAGGGACAAAGCGTCTCATTCCGTGGTGGAGGGTCACATTTGGTCACATATCATCAAGGTCAAGGTCACTTTGACCCTTATGAAATGTGACCAAAATGGGGTAGTGAACCACTAAAAGTGACCATATCTCATGGTAGAAAGTGCCAATAAGCACCATTGTGCTTCCTATGTCTTGAATTAACAGCTTTGTGTTGCATGACCTTGGATGACCTTGACCTTGGGTCAAGGTCACATGTATTTTGGTAGGAAAAATGTGTAAAGCAGTTCTTAGTGTATGACGTCATTGCTAGGTTTAGTTGTTTGACCTTGACCTTGAATGTCACACGTAGGTCAAGGTCATGTAAAGGTCAAGGTCATGTAAAGGTCAAGGTCAAGCATGTGAGTCGTATGGGCTTTGCCCTTCTTGTTGGTAGGAAAAAATGTGTAAATCATTTCTTAGTGTATGATGTCATTGGTAGGTTTAGTTGTTTGACCTTGACCTTGAAGGTCACCTGAAGGTCAAGGTCATATAGAGGTCAAGGTCAAGCATGTGAGTCGTATGGGCTTTGCCCTTCTTGTTTTTTGGTAGGTAGCTGTACGGCCTCGTACGGTTTATATACCCAACTGCGTGGTTGGATATATATATATATCAATATCATAACTCCATCCCACGTTTGACTCTCAACGGGTGGTCCCTGCGACCTAACTCCAGGGCCCGACGCTGATGTTGGACACAAACGTGACAAAAAGTAACATGTCCGGGTTTAGGTAAAACAATGCCTTCTGTGTCCTTGCCTCATCCAAGTCGGGAATGACTGCGGAGAGTGACTGCGGGTTCCACAGGCCTAGGGCCAGTGACCACCACACTTTTCACAGTGTGATTGCTCCACATTGTTCGTGTTTATTTATTCGGTTATCTGCAGAACGACAGCTGCCCTGTGCTCCCAGAACTCTTTGACAGAACCCTTTCTAGCGTTCCTTTTGGCTTGCCTTTCGACTGCTGCTCAAACTTTTGATTGAATGCGTTTCGGTAGCATCACCGTTTCTTCAGAGAAGATTAATTTGCGCAGTTGAATTGCGATTTTGATTGTTTAGCCGCTTGGATACGTTTGAATAGGCCTACTGTGTGTGTGATGCTCTAGTTGCGAACATGAACAGTGTAACAGTAATGTCAGTGTAACTCCCCGGACAGGCAAAGTCAGTACGTCAGGTGGGGTGGCGGCCACCATAAGGCAGATCAAGTGTGTGTGTGGTCAAGGGGCAGTTAACTATTCACTTGCATTGCCACTTCAAATTTTTTTTGGGTGTCGTTGACTGACTGCGGAGTATCATTGTGCAAACCAAAAGCTGCATTTTTGAAATGTCGGTCCGCGCAAAAAATACGCAGTTTTAAAAAAATACGCATATCTGAACCAGTGAGTATGCAGAGGCAAAATTTGGGGTAACCAGGTCTGACTACTGGACGGATTTCCTTGACATATTGCACCCTCACTGGAAGTTAGGTCCGATTGAATGTATACAATTTTCATAATCGAGGTTTGAAGAGAAAGTGTTTTTTTAAGGTCGTAAACTAGGAAGCACCTCCCTAAATTATACTCCATTGATGGAATGGCAAAATTGCAAAATGTGTGACGTCATCAATAACGTGACGTGATGTTTTTGTGCATCTCTGCCTGTCAGGCCCTTGGAAGCACCTCCCTAAATACTCGATTGACAGAATGGCGAGGGCTGTTTAGTTGATGGAATAGTGAAATGACCTCTTGGGCAGAACAATGCCAGTCATATGCCCCAGTCTGGCTACAGGAACAGGAGATGAGTGGTGTCTATGACAGCTGGGTGGCAAGGGAAGGGAGGACGGGGGGGGGGGGGGGGGGGGGGGGGGGGGGGGGGGACGGGGGGGTTTGCGCGTTCGGACCCAATTTTTTTGTCCTTTTTTCTTTTTTTTAAATGCGAAAACCTGGAGGTTCAGCGCAAGCGGTTTTTATTGCCATAGAAACAAGAAGTTTGTTCATTGTCAAACAACCGAGAAAATCACACACACACACACACACACACACACTCACAAGCACACACCGTGTTCTTTAATAAGCTCTTCTTGATGCCATGTATTACCATCTCTGCAAAGTGGTCTACACTCACTACTGTTGCAGACCAGTCTTGCTTGTCATTTGAATAATGCAACCTTACCAGGATGCTCAATTAGACACTGATACCATTTTAACAGATCACATTGCAATTTTGTCTTCAACTTGCTATAGGTAATTTGAATAGGTTTGTTGCTGACTTCTTATATTGTGTTGCAGCTGCCAGGACGAGGGTGGAGGGGAGATGATGACAGAGGTGAACAATGACCTGGATTGTTCCTTGTTGTCTGGCGGATGTCAGAGTGAACTGCCCAGAATTCCCCCTGTAGCCTCCCTTGAAAACATAGGTAAGGCCTGCTGGTAGGCCCATGGTGATGCCACTCAATAGAGTGTTCCCAGAGGAAGCTCTGCTTGAGTTGTGCATGGTTGATGAGATGATGTGAATAAGTCTTTTAAGTTGTAACATGGCCTTGTTGCAGGCTGGTCAATGAAGTGGCTGGATGTTGGGGATATGTTGATTGGTATCTGAACTCATACTGATGCTGTTGACTTCAAGTGTTAAAGGTACTTTTAAACTATGTAGATACAGACTGTTCTACGGTCATTGATAAGTCAATTGAATATTTCTGAAAATCTCTATATTTTGATATACCACTGCAAGGAAAATGGTTAACAGCTAGGGTTATTTTAATGGCAGTCATACTACTATTGCTGCTGCTGCTGCTACTACTACTACTACTACTACTACTACTACTACTACTACTACTATATGATATAATATTTTATACTAGTAATACAATGATAAAGAAACGGTAGTAATGACAGTAATTTTTGACTCACATGCGAAGCAAAAGTGAGTCTATGTACTGAGCCGTGTCGTCCGTCCGTCCGTCCGTCCGGGCGTAAAAAACTTAAACGTTGGATTTTTCTCGGAGACTATTAAGTCTATCAACACCAAATGTGGCATGATGGTGTATGATGACAAGGCCTCAAAAAACATACATAGTGACTTGACCTTGCTTCAAGGTCAAGGTCACAGGAGCCATAAATGTGGTCTCAAAAACAGTCATTTTTCACATTTTCCCAATTTTCTCCCATGTTATTGAGAATGGCGACCTTAGCTACAAGTGGTATATAGGTCAAAGCAAGCCCTATCTTTTGATACCAGTTTGGTTGACCTTGCTTCAAGGTCAAGGTCACAGGAGCTCTTCAAAGTTGGATTGTATACATATTTTGAAGTGACCTTGACCCTGAACTATGGAAGATAACTGTTTCAAACTTAATAATTATGTGGGGCACATGTTATACTTTCATCATGAGACACATTTGGTCACATATCATCAAGGTCAAGGTCACTTTGACCCTTATGAAATGTGACCAAAATGGGGTAGTGAACAACTAAAAGTGACTATATCTCATGGTAGAAAGTGCCAATAAGCACCATTGTGCTTCCTATGTCTTGAATTAAGAGCTTTGTGTTGCATGACCTTGGATGACCTTGACCTTGGGTCAAGGTCACATGTATTTTGGTAGGAAAAATGTGTAAAGCATTTCTTTGTGTATGATGTCATTGGTAGGTTTAGTTGTTTGACCTTGACCTTGGAGGTCACCTGAATGTCAAGGTCATATAAAGGTCAAGGTGAAGCATGTGAGTCGTATGGGCTTTGCCCTTCTTGTTATAATGATAGATGTTATTCTACAACAACTACCACTAGAACTACTGCTACTACTACTGCTACTACTACTACTACTACTACATTGTTTCATAAAAGAATTATTCATCATAACATGGAGTATCGCCTTTTGAAGAGAGCCCTGCATTCATGATTTTTGTGTTGCAAGTCTTCATAGGAATACTTTTAATGTAATTAATTTTTGTATACATGGAAGTATTTCTCTGCAGTTCTGTGTGCATATGTCATTCATATATATAGAATGATATAGCATTTTCTCCCCTTCAGGCAACACGTGCTACCTGAACAGCATACTGGAGATTCTCCGCTACACGCCCGTTTTCCTTGCGGGGCTGGAGCAGTTGTACAAGTCAATTGTCGATGTGGAAACAAAGATGAAAGAGCTTAGGCTGGAGAATGAAGAGGTAATTAATGGCTGTCATGCAATGAAATGCATGCTCTTTGTCTCTGGTTACTTCAGCCACCACCTTGTTTGTTTGTATATGAATTTTCAGCTGGTTTGTCTTTTGTGCCAACTGTTTTGTCTTGACTCATTTTGTTGTAGTCTTTAGTTATAAGTTCCAACTGCATTTTGAAATTTTAAACACAGTTTCCAAGCAAAATCACCAGGTAGTTACTTCTGTATAAAAATATGACTGTTGCTTGAATAGCCCAAAAGAAGAACTTGAAGGCAGCTGAATTTCAAGTAATCTTTTTGAGTTCAAATGTTATGTCGACGATTTTATGTTATGTTAAATTCAAATGCTATGTCAACAGTGTCATTTTGAGTTGAATTCGAATGCTATGCTAACAGTGTCCTGTTGAGATGAATTTGAATGCTGTCAACAGGGTCATTTTGAATTCAATTAACCCTTTCCGACCGGATGCGACGTGCACGTTACATCTCCCTTTCAGACCGGATGCGACGCGCACGTCGCATTTGACGGTGGTGTGCCTCCATCGCATAGACTAAAATAGCTATTGATATCACATGATTACTGCTAGACATGCTGATAGCAGAGTCAAAAAGCCTCCATTCAGCGTTTACAGATTGAAAATCGAGCTAGTAGGAGTGGAGAATTTTTTTTTTATCCGTTAGGTTTTGGGAAAAAGTTTATTTGTCGCCGAAAACCCGCGTGGCATTTGATAGTAGTCCACTCCGATCGCTGTTCTAAAAATAGTCTTTGATATCACATGACAGACGCTAGGCATGCTGGAAAGCTTAGTGCATCCACTTTCTTTCAGCACTTACAGATCAAAAATCGAGCAAGTAGGAGTTGAGATTTGAATTTTTGTCACTTGAGTTTTGAAACAAAATATCGAGTTGTTGGTCGAACATCGGTATTAAATTTGGTGGAGCATATTTCCGTCGCATTTCCTAAAATTAGTCCCGGATATGACATGGCAGATACTAAGCATTCTGGGTAGCCAAATAAACACACTTCCATCCCACGTTTACGGAGTGAAAATCGAGTGATTACAAGCGGAGAAACAATCGTTTTTGTGGAGAGATCTGATCTCGCGCAACATGGCTGACGATCCTGCAGCGATCCGTGAAGGGAGCGATATCGAAGCTGATTCAGATGAGGAGTTCGAAGCACTTTCGGGAGACTACTGTAGCGATCGTTTGGGTGCAGAACAGTCGCAGGAGTGGTTTGAGTTTCTGGAGGAATAGGATGTCGAAGAGGAATTCGAAGGATTCCAGGGAGAGTGGAAGTATGAGAACTTTAGACCATGCCTTCGCCATGATTTTCGTCGAAATGCGACGAAAATCATGGCGGAGGCATGGTGTAAAGTTCTCATACTTCCACTCTCCCTGGAATCCTTCGAACTCCTCTTCAACATCCTCCTCCTCAAAAAACTCAAACCACTCCTGCGACTGTTCTGCACCCAAACAATCGCTACAGTAGTCTCCCGAAAGTGCTTCGAACTCCTCATCTGAATCAGCTTCGATATCGCTCCCTTCACGGATCGCTGCAGGATCGTCAGCCATGTTGCGCGAGATCAGATCTCTCCACAAAAACGATCGTTTCTCCGCTTGTAATCATTCGATTTTTAACTTGAAGGTACCCTGATATTTTGCATACTTTAAGCTTTCAAACAGTGTTTGAATCTTGTCGATATGTTGAATATAAGTTGAGTTATATATTTTTTGTTGGCAGTATCTTTCAAATGCCGAAAGGACAAATTTCTTAGATTTTACATATGTGTACATTATCTGTCATAATATTTTGCCAACTGCTTTGATTCTTTTGAAATTTTAATTGCAAATGTAAAAATGAATCAGCTTCAAGACTATGTAAAGTTTTTACTGTTTCAATGAGAATAAGTTGAGTTGAAGTGTATTTTGAAGCCAAAAAATTATGTGTTCTTGAAAATTTTTCTTTTTTGTCATCTTTCCAATTTTTTACAGGAAAATTTTGTG
Organism: Theodoxus fluviatilis; assembly: GCA_034096865.1. Classification (NCBI taxonomy): domain Eukaryota; kingdom Metazoa; phylum Mollusca; class Gastropoda; order Cycloneritida; family Neritidae; genus Theodoxus; species Theodoxus fluviatilis. The sequence continues at coordinate 113,017 of JAWQFJ010000739.1, read as the reverse complement.
CTCTAGGAGCTGCAGTCATGATGTAGTGGAGTAGAATATTTATTTACCTTTCTAACAGGTTTTAGATCTTGTTTCTAGGATGTGTAGAAGAGAAGAAATAATTTTTTGAATAAAGGATGTCAACTTCTTTTTTTCTCCGGAAAAACCCTTAGGTTTTAGGGAGGCTTTTTCATCACGCACTGTAGGTCGTAATGGGTTAATTCAAATGATGTGTCAACAGTGTCCTTTTGTTGTATTTGATGTGCCGAAATCTTTTACTACTTTGAGCATGACTTTCTAGCATTGCTTAATTTTGAAAGAAGGTAAATTCTAATGATAGGGAACATGATAGGGAGCAGCTGGGAGTTTACTGGCAGATAGTTTATTACAGGAATAGCAGCAAGGGGTGGAGAGAGGTGGAATAGGAATTGTGCATGAATGTTTCTATAGTGGTTTGATCTTAATGGCACACACCAATATTTGCACCCATGTTCTCTGCTGCTCCCTGGAGAATGAAGTCAGTGACAGTTTGAATGAAGAGAAGTTGCAATCTGTGTAGGTGGAGGATCTGAAGCCGTGTTTGGAGCTCCCGAAGCAGCTGTATCTGGTAAGCCGCATCTCTCTGCCTACCCAGCTCTTTGCCTATCTGTGTGCATTTTGTTGTACTGTCACCTGGATTAGGATGGAGTGAATGATAGAATATGCATGCATGTTTCTACGCCCAGGCCACGTAAATGTGTTTGCTGCTGTGTTTAAAAGCAGATGTGTATCACTCAAATACATGTATATGTTTTGACTCTGCCTGAAAAGTTAAGGCAAAAGAAATCCCAAGTTGCTTCCATACAATTGTGTCCCTCAGTATGAGACTTGTCAGTTTCATCACAACATGCAGAAATCATCATACAAAGTTCTACATCAGTACATGCATGCTGCATTATCTTCAATTGTCATGTGCTGCATGTAAAGTTTCCAGGAAATCATGACGTCAAGAGAGAAATTAGTATTACCAGTTAGTAAGCCTGAGTGGCAAGATTTTTCCCGCTCAGCCAGACCTTGTACCGAGGCAAAATTACGCACCATGTTTGTAGTTTGTCAAACAAACTTATATAAGAATCTGGATCATGCATGCTTAGGGCATAATCCTCATTTCCTCATCTGGCTGCTTGGGCTGTCCCAGTCAACCGAACCTTACCTGATGTTGAAAGGATTGCTGCCTCTGGCTGAGTCCATCACAAAACCTGATCTCGGGGGTCTGATATGCAAATCTTTTCAGTGTTCTACTGAAGGGAAGGTTTACTTGGGAAGGGTTTTCGATGACTGGAGAGTGGGAAACGGCAAGGAAGCAATGTGTGGCATGCTTACTGTTGACTCTCTCAATACAGAACACTGCTGAAGAAGGATTTCTCCAAACAAATTTCAGTGGAATAGTTGGGAAGTATCGTTTTCATTGCAATTATTATCATTCAGTACAAGGTTGCCATCTGCGTGAGTTGTGACTTTAGTTTTTGTTTTCCCCCAAGGGCAAAAAGAGGTTGTGTTTATTTCTGTGTGTAATTCTAATAACTTTTTTGTTCACAGCTCTACAAACGGATGGAGAGAATGGAGGAACGCTATGCTGAAGTTGCCAGTTCGGATGTGTCCAGCATGGCAGTCAAACCGGACAAGGTGTTGAATGTAATCAGGTGAGAACCCTTCCTTCAAGCTCAGTCGGTTGTCGGCCATGATTCAAGCATGCATGGTCATGGGCCACTGGTTAGTCAGGGTCACCCATTTTTGGTACTGGGAGCCTTCCCTTGTAGCCTGCTGTCATTTTCCATTACATCCCAGGCTACAGTATCGTCTGCATGTGCTTTGGCAGTTTGAGTACTATCTCTGCAGTTGCTGCACTTCTCACAAGAATCCTATGAGGCCATCCTCTGGACACTTTGCGTTGTTGCTTTATCACAGCAGTTCTCCAAGGCTGCACTGAAAACCTCCCAGACTTCATTGTGTCACCATGTGTACTTGGCAAGAGAGTCCAAATTTCTGGCCAGAATGTGCTCAGGGGTGCCTGATTCTTCACATCCCAAGCAGTCACTGCTGGAGTCAGCAGGGGGTCTGAAGTGGAGTGAATACTGAAGCTGGTGTGGGCAAGTTGCATTTCCACTATAGGTCCCCCAGTCCAGATTTCCGTGTAGGACACCTTCTCAGGTGCAGACCTGCCAAATGCTACGCTTTCGACATGCTTGCTACGCTGCTACGCTTGTCCATAAAAACTACGCTTTTCCCACGTGCTTGAACTTTTGACCGCGATGGAGAATCCCCCCCCCCCGCTTTCACGCCGCCAGTGCAGCTTATCGCGCCGTCTTCACAGCCTTATCCCCCCCCCCGCTTTCACGCCACCGGGTCAGCTTATCGTGCCAACCTCACAGCTTTATCTCTCCCCACCCCCCACCCCCGCTACGCCTATTCCTTCAATGCTACTCCAAATAGCTCTGGATGCTACTCTTTGGCATGATGGTGGGTTGGCAGGTCTGCAGGTGGAATCCCCCAATGGGCTGGGGGAGTAAGAATAGCCCTATGAGATTCGCAAGAGGCAAATAAGTAAGGACATTGTGACTTGATTTGCGCTTACTATAGACAGTTTAGTGATTTTCGTGGCCTTGCATAGCCTACAAAGGCTGATAGGCAGTAAAACACTATCCATCCATCCATCCCAGGTGGACCACTGCCCTTGCCATGCATGGTCTCCTGCTTGAGAGATTCATCCCTCATCCTCTACTGCCATCGCCTCTCTATTGCTTCTGGGCAGTTCTTTGGAGCACCACTTCAGGGCCTGTGTTCCAGTACCAGTTGTGCCTGAGTCATTCCTAGAACCTCTTTGACTGCAGGTGTATCATCTTCATCTTCTGGAGCCTCACCATGTTTATGTTTTTTCCTCCCTAGGAAAATCAACGCCATGTTTGAGGGCTTCCTACAGCATGATGCCCAGGAGCTGCTGCACTGCCTGCTTGGCTCGCTGCGGGAGGGAGAGGATGAGCTACACAAGGTGCAGGTCTTGTTGTTGGACAAGGAGATTGCCCTCTCCCTCCAGGACACCCTCAAGGAACCCGACCCTCCAACGACCTCTCCAAAGCGGTCCCCCAGATTCAACAAGCAGGCCTCACCTGTGAAAACTACTGCCAAGATGCAGGTGTGGCGCCAAATATTTGGCCCATGCAAGCCAGTGCAATTCCAGGGCAGCAAACACATCACTGACAAAGCCTGTGCCAAGTCATCAGTGGAGGAATGCTTTACACCTCCATCAATTGTGAACGGTGTAGGGAAGTTGAACCTGGAGAGCAAAAGTGCTGTAACTAGCAGGGAGAAGTGGTCCCCACCCCCAGCTTCTAGAATGACGCAGTCTGAGAACTGCCAAATCAACCTCAACAAGGGACGGACTGCCAGGAGGGGAAGGAAGCCAGCCTGTCTCGGCCCAAAAAGACAACTCGCCCTGGAGTTTGAGAAATCAGCCTTGACTGTCAAGCGGCAGAGGGCAGACAGGACTCCTGCAGATGGCATGGCACAAAAGACTATCACTTCAATGTTTCCTCGTGTCAGTGTTCAGTCTAGCCGCAGCCTGGGCATCAGGAGGCAACTGGTGTTAGAAGATCCCTCAGGTGAATCAATGCCCACAGAGAGTGGGTCTGCCTTGCAAACGGCTCAGTACTCCATGGCAATGAATGGTGATGCTGGCTCAGATCATGGTGAATCCTCCAGTAGTGAGGAATCCGGAATGGAGGATCTTGCAACAAAGAACTGTGAGTTGTCCAGTAGTTCAGGTTTAACTGCCCCTCATAAAAGCAGATGGACACTCTCCCCCAACTCAAAGAAAAGCTCTTCACCAACAAGGAAAATCCCTCAACCCTCTCCAAAGACTGACGAAGATTTGTCTGAATCAGAGAGCACCCCCTCTACTGTGCAGTTCACTAGCATCTCATCTCCTAGCAAACGACGAGCGGGGCAGTCTGTCTCTGTCCAGCAGATCAGTGGCATCTCCTCTCCCTCAGTGGGCATCTCAGGACTGGCAAACTTCACCCAAGCCAGCAGAAGCAGCAACAGACTCCAGCCCACGCTGAAACTGGAGAAGTGTGACTTTGTGTACCGCAGCTCGAGCCAATCCGTCAACTTCAAGGAAGCCATGAGGCACCTGAGCCCCCAAAAGGGTCTGTCTGAGAGGAGAGGAGGTGCTGGTGGCTGGAGTAGCTCCAGTTCCTACGGAGCAACCAGCACCTTCACCTCTGTGCCCATGAAGAAGGCAATGATCAAGGTGGAGAAGTGTGACTCCGTTTGTGGAAGTCCAGCCAAGTCAGTCAATGCCAAGTATGCAGAGCGATGCCTGTCAGGCACCACCGTGCCCAAGAGAGAATTTGTCAAGCAGCTTTTCCTGGGCAACATGTACCTGCGGACGAGGTGCCTGGAGTGCGAGACCTGCCGGGATCGAGTGGAGGAGTTCCAGGACATCAGTGTGCCCCTCCACAATGAGCAGCAGAAGAAGCGCACGCAGAAGACTGGCATTGAGTTGGACAAGAGACCCTGCATCCTGTCCACAGAGAATGGTAAGAAATACATGTCATGTCTGTCATGGCTACGGAAAGTCTTGTACATGACGTAGTGACTCTGGACATGGAGATGACATCCAAATGCCCTTGTTGCAATGGAAATGAGCCTATAATGTTCCATACCACCAATCTCTGCCCCTTGCTGCCATTCTCAATCTTCATTGAGCAACATCCAGCTACTCCTGCTACATTTTCCTTTTCATTGTTCTCAATTTAGCATGTTTTAAGGGACTGGCAGCTTCTGACCCCAGGTCGTCATGTGATCACTAGTTTGAGGAGGAAAACATAGGAGTATCTTGAATTTGTTGATAGCTGGAGGTGATGTCAGAATGGTGGCAAGAGGTGGAGTTTTATGTTAAGAACAGTGATTTTTGACTCACATGCGAAGCAAAAGTGAGTCTATGTACTCACCAGTTCCGGGCGTCCGGGCGTCCGTGAAAAACTTTAACGTTGGATTTTTCTCGGAGACTATTAAGTCTATCAACACCCAATTTGGCATGATGGTGTATGATGACAAGGCCTCAAAAAACATACATAGTGACTTGACCTTGCTTCAAGGTCAAGGTCGCAGGGGCCGTAAATGTTGTCTAAAAAAAAGCCATTTTTCACATTTTCCCAATTTTCTCTGAAGTTTTTGAGATTGGATACTGACCTATATATGGTGTATAGGGCAAAGTAATCCCTATCTTTTGATACCAGTTTGGTTGACCTTGCTTCAAGGTCAAGGTCACAGGAGCTCTTTAAAGCTGGATTGTATACATATTTTGAAGAGACCTTGACCCTGAACTATGGAAGATAACTCTTCCAAACTTCATAACATTGTAGTACACATGTTATACTTTCATACTAGGTCACCCGTGTCGTCCGTCCGGGCGTCCGGGCGTCTGTCCGGGCGTCCGGGCGTCCTGTAATCCGTAAAAAAAACTTTAACGTTGGATTTTTCTCGGAGACTATTAAGTCTATCAACACCCAATTTGGCATGATGGTGTAGGATGACAAGGCGTCAAAAAACATACATAGTGACTTGACCTGCTTCAAGGTCAAGGTCACAGGAACTCTTTAAAGTTGGATTGTATACATATTTTGAAGTGACCTTGACCCTGAACTATGGAAGATAACTCTTCCAAACATCATAACATAGTAGTACACATGTTATACTTTCATCATGAGACACATTTGGTCACATATCATCAAGGTCAAGGTCACTTTGACTCTTATGAAATGTGACCAAAATGGGGTAGTGAACCACTAAAAGTGACCATATCTCATGGCAGAAAGTGCCAATAAGCACCATTGTGCTCCTATGTCTTGAATTAACAGCTTTGTGTTTCATGACCTTGGATGACCTTGACCTTGGGTCAAGGTCACATGTATTTTGTAGGGAAAATGTGTAAAGCAGTTCTTAGTGTATGATGTCATTGGTAGGTTTAGTTGTTTGACCTTGACCTTGAAGGTCACCTGAAGGTCATGTAAAGGTCAAGATCAAGCATGTGAGTCGTATGGGCTTTGCCCTTCTTGTTTGTCATTGCAGTGATTTGATTGGTGACCATAAATGACTACTTATTCATTGTTATTGGTTCCCCTCTCTCCTCCTTTGTTGGACTCGTTTTCTCCCTTCTTTCATTCCTGCTTTCTGTTACCTCACCACCCTTACACTTTTGTCTCCTTTTGTCTCCTCTCTACTCATCTCCTCTTGTTTCCCCTCCCCTCCCCTCCCCTCCCCTTCCCTCTCCTCTCCTCTCCTCTCCTCTCCTCTCCTCTCCTCTCCTCTCCTCTCCTCTCCTCTCCTCTCCTCTCCTCTCCTCTCCTCTCCTCTGCTGTCCTCTCCCCAGTGTGTCAGGCTACATCAAGTGGGCTTGGAACCTTCCAGCAGTGAGAAAACTAGTTGACACTGACTACAGGTTGGAGATCTGAGGGGAGCCATCTTCATCCCATAAAAGAGTTGCTTAGGCCACCCAAGCTACTGCCTTCAAAAAACGGAAATGCTTGTGTGTCCGTATATATCAGGGCTTTGGACACTATCAGAAGCCAGTCAATGGCTCCCAGGGACAAGACTACCCTCACATGAAAGAGCAGGCATTCTCTGCAGAATTAACTCTGAGGACTACAATGCAAGCTACATCAGTGAGATGGAGAGAAGCCTGAGGAAGCAGCTGTAGGAACACAGCTGTCATTCCCAGTAGGCCCTGTCACGGAGGAATTAGGGCACCATTTCTGTGGAGGCTAGGTCAGAATTCTGAACTTAGCCCAGATGGTTTGAAGGAGGCCTTGAAGATTGCCAGAGATATTCCAAGCCCTGACCAAGACTGGGGCAGACACCAAGCTACCATTCACTTGCAGCAGTCTCATTTGGTAACATTGGATGAGCACTAGATCAACAGTGGTTTTATGGTTGTTGTTGTTATGATTTTTAAACCAGTTTTGTCACTTGCTGAGGAAGCTGTCTAGCAAGAGGGTGAAAACTTGTCATGTAAACTTTGTTCCACTGAGTGAAAAACCCCCCAATTTTTTTATTACACCGCCTGCTTCATTTTTCCCACAGAGAATTCATGCCTGTCGAAGCTGATGTCAGCATTTTCGGCAGTGGAACTCCTGTCTGGAGACAACAAGTACAACTGCAGTGTCTGCAAACAGATGAGTGAGGCAGAGCGCTCCATCCACTACAAGAGTATCCCTGACATCCTGATTCTGCACCTGAAACGTTTCTCAGCCAATGCTGGGTGAGCTGGCTTGACTCAACTTGTCTGGCATCTCATTTGTGTGTGTGTGTGTGTGTGTGTGCGTGCGTTCATGCATGTGTGTGTGTGCGCGCATGTGTGTGTGCGCGCATGTGTGTGCACACACCAGCAGTTTCACAGCTTTCCGCTCTTTGTCTTGCATTGCAGTGCTTTTCTCTGTTCCCTACCAACTTTGCAGTGTAGGGGTCTAGTTGTAATTTTATGCCCAAATTGTTTTATGAATGTCACTGAAAGATGGAAAGATGTTGCTCATAGTGCAACAGGCAGTCAGAAATGCTAAGTTGAAATTTTGATGAAAAAAAGTCTACTCTAATGTATGTGTTTTGCTGTTAGAATCAGAGTTAGACTGAGTAAATGATAATGACTGACTGTCCAGGCATTTGGCAGTACACGCCTTGTTTAAAACTCGGACCTTGGCATTTTGTCATGATTACAGATTAGTCTTGGAATACATGTGATTTTTCATTGTTGTAGTATCCAGTGATGACCTATATGCATTGATGCTGCTGTTTGTCACCTTGACCACTCAGCTGGACTCTTGAGACCAACAGTATGCCTCGCATTCTGTGTGGTTAGTGGGAGTCTGAAACTTTGCATAGGTAATGAACTGTCTGTTTTATGTCCATCTTTAAAAATTGTATGCCAAGAGACAAAGCAATGCTGAATGAACACAGACAAACGGGCAATAATGTTTTCCATTTTTAATTCAGCTACCCAGCAAGGCATAAATCTTCAACTAGTTCTTCTTTTCAGTCCAAGACAAAAGACTATCACAACTGTTGAGTGCTTGTAGCTTCTTGTCAGGGCAAAGGAGTGCATTACATGTGCTTTGCTGTATTTCAGGTGCTACGCAAGTTTGTCCAAGATCAATGACCATGTTGACATTCCCCTTACTCTGCCCTGCCTTCGTCAGTGTGTCAAGCCCTGCCCCAACCCAGAGCACAGGTATGATGAAAGGGGTTTCCAGCTCATTGATATTCAAGTCCCCAGAGCGAGTGTGTGCTTAGTGCTGTACCTGGCCAAAGGCTTTGGTACACAATCTAGGGCAGGTGTACACAAAACCAAATAGCTGTCTGTATGTGTAGGGCTGGAAACATGACTAGTGTGTGAATCTGTGGACAGAAAATTCATCAGTGTTTTCTCTCTGTGTTTTTGACACAGGGAATGAAGGTGCATGTGTTTTTTCTGATAATTCATATAAGCCCCTCAAGTATGGCTCTTGACCCATTTTAATGCATCTGACATTGTTGTAGTTACTTGGAAGAGATAAGGTATCATCAAATTGACTTTGATATGCATTTAAAGTTCAGAACGGAGTTAGTGATTTGTCATCATACTCATTACTATAACAAAGCAATGAAGAATGTGTTTACAAGCAGATCTGTCTTCCCATTGCAGTGGAAGCCAATTGTTATCTTTGCACTTTTGCCATTTTCAGGTATGTGTTGTTTGGAGTTGTGACACATGCGGGCTCCACCATCAGCAATGGCCACTACCTTTCCTATGTGAAGGTCTGCCCCAACAGCTCAGTCAAAGGCTCTGAGGTCCACACACGAATTGCAGACTTTCTCAGCTCTGACTCGCAGCCAGCAGAGGAAGGCAGCGAGCCCCAGTACCAGTGGCTTGCATGCGATGATGAGACCATCCGCATCCACAGTGAGGAGGAGTTCCACACCATGCTGTCGGGCAAGGGTGGCAACCTGGTGGGCAACCCCTATGTCCTCTTCTACCACCGCATGAACAACCAGCTGGGCACTGCATAGCTAGTGTTCTGTACTCTTCCGATGACCTCAAACTCCACAGCTCTTGAATAGTCCAGTTGTTTTAGTGTAGCTTGTCCCTGTAGCATCTCCACTGGAACAGCCTGAAGATAGGTCCTGGCTTGAGTCCTCAGCAGTGATGCACAGACACACTCTGACTCTGACGCTGGTTGCTCTGGCTTTGCATTGACACTTCTTTGCCTGACAACAGAGTTTTCTTGTAGATTGTGTCTGCTTCCACATAAATGGCTATGGCCCAACAGAGCAAGTTACGACCAACTACAAGTTTGTAGATTGCCACAGCAGCACTCAAGTCCAGCAGTGTTCCGAGTATTGTGAGTTACGACCAACTACAAGTTTGTAGCTTGCCACAGCAGCACTCAAGTCCAGCAGTGTTCCAAGTATTGTGAGTTATGACCAACTACAAGTTTGTAGCTTGCCACAGCAGCACTCAAGTCCAGCAGTGTTCCGAGTATTGAGTTATTTCTACCTCTGGATGATCAAGCAGTGCAGTGCTGTGAAGCCAATACTCTCCAGTTACTGCAATAGGTTATCGAAGACCTGCTCTTTATCATCGCTGCATGGAGACTTGCAATGTTGTTGAACTTGCATCCGGGGATCCTTTGATTTGTGAACAGCCAAAGATGTACCTTGTAATGTGTCTCCCCCTACGTCGTCACTTGGCATCAGGGTATATATATCTGTCTTCCCATATATATATATATATATATTCGCCAGTGCAAGTTCTGTGTGGTCAGTGAAGGCATCCTTCCACATTGTGCTAAAGTTGAGCTGGATTCCCTTACCATACAAGGAAAGAGTACAGCACTGTCTGAAGTCAAATGTTTTTGGCCTAGTGACTTCAGGCATTTTAAGTTTTTCCAAAATGAATTATGGTGCCTGCAATACTGTACATACTCGTGACATTTTATGTAGTGACAGTCTTCACATACACAGATATCACATATATTTTAGCAGTCTTGTTTTATCTTTTTGCCAGTCAGAAAGTGTAAATAGATTTTCATACACTTCTGTTATTATTTGTCTGTGCGGATTATTTGTCCGTGGGGAGAAACACAAAAGTGAAGGAAAAAAAAGATGTAATATGCTGAAAATATGCAATTTGAAGTAAGTCATATGTTATATGACACTGACACTCATGTTGCTGTAAACACTGTACCTGTGTCACGCATTATTTTCAATGCATGTGTTGGTAGTTTTTATGTAGACATCTTTGAGTTTTTGCAAAAGTGTCTCTAAAATAAGAGGTTTTTGTGAAGAAAGAAAAAACATGCTTTGTGAGTTGTTGTAGGACATGCATCAGTCTAGAAACCTTAAGAAGATCAGATCGAAAGTGTTGTGTTTGCTACTCAAGGCTGAAGCAGACTTTCATATCCCAAGCCACTTCTCTACACACTGAAAATCACACAGTTGGACTGAGTCTTGGCAAAGGGAAAGTCAAATTATTCTGCAAATGCAGCCTTCTGCTTAAGTCCCCCAGTTTTGAGTTGGCCTGGAATGAATTCCTGCTCTTAACATTTAATGACCAATAGTGCATTCAGTGCCCTTGCCACCAATGCCACACTGCCCCTTGCTGCCCATCAATGGAATGGGTGAGTTCGCAGTTTCTACTCAAACTCTTCTGTTACCAAGGCAGCTCTGGTGCAAGGCTGTCACTTGACCACTAATTTAGAACAGTAAACCTGAGGAGGGAAAGTGAGGGGGCTCGGCTAATGGCTGTGTTGGTATGAGAATGGCAGCAAGAAGTTGAGATCAGCAGTGTGAGACATTACATGTTAAACGTTGGCACTTGTCCATCCTGTGTACTCATTTCTTGTTTTTATGTGATTAATCAAGATATGAGAATTTTTGTGCATTATGTCACAAAGGGATTGGAAGGATGGGCTGATTTTTTTTTTCACCCACAAAAATATTTAAAAAATTTGGGGTAAGTAAATGTTATTAGTACTTCATTATTTGATGATTTTCATGAGATCTTGGAATTACATTTGAATCTACTCATTTGATGAGGGTTTTAGGATTTTAGTGCCTGGTGTCAGTGTGAGTGTATAGCTCTCTGACTGTGTCCCAACAGTGGCTAGATTTGTAGTGATAAGCTGGACCTGTGTCCCCGAACTCTACCTCTGTCAAGAATTTGAGATCAATAGTTGGTGTTGGATTCATTCGTTTGTTTCATTGCATGTCTCAGTTTTTCAGTCAAGCTGTCCTCGTGGTTTGACAATTTTTCCAGTATTTTTTTTTAATGTTGCTCTCATGTTGAGCAGTCAAAACTGTCCTTCTCAGAAGTAGAGCTGCAATTCATTGCACATTTTTAATGATTATGGTTTTAATTGGTCTTGAGAATCCTGCCTATGGACGTTTGAGGGGATTATGAAACAGGGGGCTGTTTTTGATAAGGTGCTCAGCTGAATCTGTGTCCCACTGATAACCTGTCTTGTCAGTCATTGCCATTTTCTGCCAACAGAAATCAATTGGTTTGACATGTGTCATTTAAGTATGTGCTTGGCTGCTAAGGAAGATGCAACAAGGACACATCAACATCTTGCCATTGGTTTCGAATATTGTCAGTTCTGTTTTGCTACTGTGCTGCTAGACTTCACCATTTGTTTGTCTCTCTGGTGTTGATGACGTTTTCTAGATCAGGCGAGCTTCTCACCTCTGAGGAACGTGTTTTGATATGAAGAGGACCGTGGATCGATAAGCTTTTCTGAACATGCATTATTGATGGAAAGCTGTAAGGATTCATAGTGACTTTGTGTGTGCTTTTCTTGTTTTTCCAACATGCTATATATGGCAACACCACTTCCTGTCCTTCACTTACAAGTTTCATCTTGCAATGGAGCATTTTGCTTTTCCTCCTGTATTGCAAGAGATGATTTTTATGACATAGATTTTCAGGTTGACTTCTAGTGTGGTGTACAGCGCCGTAGCAATGCACCTTCTCCTTCCCCTCTGTCTGCAGTTCCTGGAGTGTCGGGAGACTGTTATTACTGCTTCACATTTGGTAGGCATCATGCTTTTTACTTCTCTCGCTTTCCTTTTTCCTTCATCTGAAAATTCGTTTAATCTAGCAGGAATTCTTCTTCCATTTTTTAAAGTCAGAGAGACATTGATTGGATCATAAATGTTTATTTACACGTAGTGTCATCTATGCATCAATGTCATTCAGACCTGGGTACACGTACGAATTATGCGTATTAATACAGGAGAAAAAATGGAATACGAAAATTATGCATGCCTCTGAAAAAATATGGTGAAAAAAATGCAGCTTTTGCGTATTCGTAAATGACAAATGTGCAATTTCGCGCGATAAAGTGCACGTCTGGCACGGAGAGCTATTCGTGACTCTTTGCCATGGAGCAGTTTGTATCCGGCAGTTTCATTGGTCGACAGTTATCGACTGACCATTCAGGGCCAATCATAGCGCTCCTACCAACAATGCTCTGTTTCCGGAAAAGTTTGAGTGGCACACACAGTCTGCAAGAAAGCTCACGGTCACCATGCCGAAAAGAAAAGGAATTTTGCCTTCAAGCAGCGCAAAAAAGACAAAGCGAGATCAGGTTTTTTTGCCGAAGTATTGTCAGATGCCAGGTATCGGCGAATCGACGAAAGATGTGCACCATGCGAGATGCATTTATTGCGACTGTGACTTACTTAGACATCGCCCGTCACTGTTCTGGGAAAGATCACAAACAACGAGTCGAGGCAGAAAAGGAAAAATCAGGCATTCCGAAGCTGGACAATTTTCTTGTTTCAAAGTCCGTAACATCGGGAGAGCCTCATTGCACAATTTGGGTTTGAAACATCCAGGTTGGTGTCTTAAGTTGCAAATGTTCTCCGTGGGACTGATACTAGTTTTTTTGTTTGCTAATTTCCACTATTCTACACAAATCACATTTAAATTATTTTGATGGTAATTTGTAGGCTTTCTTTTTCTACACTTTGTACCTTTTTTAATGAATGAGGGAGCATGATTTTGCCCATAGAATTTTCTGTACTGTCTTCTTTCAATATATGGTAGTTTGTTCTATCTGCAATAGTAAGGCAAGATGTGACCAAGTTATGACTTTACTGTAATAGTGTATCATTTTACAGAAAGTGCTTTTTTCCCCAATGTTTTTTAGTGATGAGGGTCTTCTTGTGGACACGTTTTGTCTTGGTGTTGACTTAGTGAGCAGGTCATCATGCATGAAATGCGTCATTGTGTCTTTCGTCTTTGTTCCCATGAGTTTTTAAGTGTTCAGAAATTTAGTGCTGGTGCAAAATAATGGGTTGGGGGGAGGGTATGTTCCTTAGATATGCATCAGAAATGGAATCTATGAAATAAATATTGATGTCTGTGTATTATTTGAATTGAATTAAGAGTTGCAGTATTATTTAACAGGAAAGTTTTTAATTGCAAACCTCACCCAAGGAAACCACAATTTCTCTTCCATGGTCTGTATAATTTAGGCAGGATGTTAATTTTAGCACCTGCTATCAGTCTCTGAGTGTGGAACACAAACACCGGCATAATGAATAGTTTAACACCATCAACTTTATGATGAGAGATGAAATACCTCTTTATGAATCCTATTCCAAAACTCAGTTCAGTTCAGTCTCTTAACCCTGAGATGGGTTGTTTAGGCACCACTGATGACTTTCGGACAATCTTCCTCCATCGATCTCTATCCTCTGTGGCTCGCTGTGAGTCAGCAAAGGTCAAGCCTGTCCACTCTTTGATGTTGTCTTCCCACCTCTTTCTCTGCCTCTCCTTCTCCCACCTGGTACGGTTTCTTGCAGGATGGTCTTGGCTAGCCCACTGCCTCTTGACACGTGACCGTACTTTGCTGAATGACACACCAAGTAACCAACCAACCAACCAAAAACATTACCTCCTTGGCTGGGGTAATGAAATACATGTACCACCAATTTCTGCACTGAAGAGAGGATGCTGGTACCCAAAAGACCCAGATACTTTTCTTTTTATCTGCAGACAAGTTCCCTTATGCTAATTTTGTATCCTCTTGAGAGTCCTGAGCATGAGTGTACATGGATGTGCATGTTACGATGTGTAAGATGCTTGAGCGTGTGCAAGGGAGAGAGGCTTGCATCAGATGAATGTTCAAATTACACGGTGAAGTGTTTTAACTTGGTCCATTACATCAAGCACTGTTAATATTTATACAAGGGAAAACTTGTCATGAATAGATGTGGTATTACTGTGTGATCTCATGCTGTAGCATTATCTATGACTTCTACCAAAAAGGTCAAATTTCCTCACACATTTGTCATGTCTTGCACAACTGTCTTTGCATGGAACTGTCAAAATAAAGATTTATACCAGTATGTACCATCTTGTCTGCTTCTGCCAATTTGCTAACTTGTTCTCATAGAAGAGTATATGAATTATGGCTTTCATTGTAATGATGCCCAATGGCAACACACTTGCAGACTCACAAGAACATATGAATTCACTCTCACCAGTAGTATTGGGGTGTTGTAATTGACATAGAGGACTGAAAAGTGGTGAACTCTCCTATAAAGTTAACCAGCCTAGAACAGCAAACCGATACCCGAGTAGCCTTAGAATCTACTAAATGAGCCTGCATTTTTTTCACAACTTGCAGTGAGTCATGGATTCATCAACACCCAGCTCGGGAGCCACAACAGGCTTTTTTAATTTGGCTTGAATGCAGTAAAGGTCATTTGAATTTTTATGTGGCTACAAACAGACTGACCTACTTATCACTCTGGCTGACCTTGTGATGGTTGGCTGTGAATGTTAAGTCGGTAGGTGCTTGCCACATCATGAGCATGGCTTTCTGTCAACTAGCAGAGAAATCCTCATAACTTACTTGACTTGCATCATTCCCAAATGAGAGTAACTTCATCATCATCACCACTATCTAGAACTGTTGTCTTGGCCTCAACACTCCTGTCTACTTGTCAAACCCAATCCACTGGGCTCTAACTGCTGGTTTCATCCAAGTGGTGAGGGCCACTTGATGATATTTGGGTGTGTTTATGTGACTGTGCGTGTTTTCATGTGTGTGTGAATGTGTGTTTGTGTGTGTAAATGTGTGTGTTTCCCATGCAACTTCAAACTTTAGCAGTATTTTGTAATAGTTGTGCAAGTTTCATCCGGTCAAATTCTTATGTCTTCATTGGAGATATCAAATGTTGGAATCTGTTGCAGATGGTATGAAAGCTTGATAGCAACACTTACAATGTTTAAAAGTGTTCAAGATTTTTCAACATCATGCAATAGGTTGGCTACTGAGCCAAGCCCATGAAAAATGGGAGAAAAGAGGATCTAATGCAAGGATGAATCATGACAGCTAACAGCTACTAATTTCAGTGACATTTTTATTCTAGTCAACATGGGTTGTACCCCTGCTCATTGATGTTAGTTGCCGAGTGAACACTGCTCATTGATGTTAGTTGCCGAGTGAACACTGCTCATTGATGTTAGTTGCCGAGTGAACACTGCTCATTGATGTTAGTTGCCGAGTGAACACTGCTCATTGATGTTAGTTGCCGAGTGAACACTGCTCATTGATGTTAGTTGCCGAGTGAACATAGTTGTAGGATAAAGATAAATCTTTCCGTTGCTGAGTGCTTGAAAAGTGGAGAGTGGATGTCTGCATGAATATATAAAATCTAGGCCAGCTATCTTGCAACCATTTAAGAGATATACAGAGGAAATTGATCAATTTCAAAATTACATGTAGATGTTAATGTTCCATTCTTGTTCATAATCATCAAGCAGTGTTTGAGTGATCTCATTAAAACATTTCACTGGTTAAAAACAAACAAAAACAAAAATCAACCAAACAACAAACCAACTTGCCCACCTAAACCACCCCACCCACCTTAGTCCAGCCACTTCCCTCCCTTTCAGTTCTCGGCTGATGATGCAGAAAGAGAAAAACCACTTGGCAGCAGAGGCGGGTGCCTCAGAACTAGGATACGGTAGCAAAGTAGTCGGAGGCAATCCAACTGAGGCGCATTTCATTTCAAAAGGTGTTCAAACCATTTACTCGCTCGCCCATTGCAAATAAAAAGTTCCTCAGGCTAGACAGAACTGCAGAGTCACTTGCCCAACGGGCAAGTAAATAAAGTAAAAGATAATAGAAACACTTCAATGCTGTTTCAACTGTCACACATTGATCACATGATAAATCAAGGCAAATTTCAGCGAGAATCATTTTGTTCCGCCCACTCTGTCCTAATTAATGAAATCTGGCCCTTCTCTGCATAAGAGGCAGTTGGAAACAACATCGAAGTGCTTTATTTATTAATTTGTTTTACTCACTTGGCGGGTGAGCGACTCTGCAGTTCTATGTACAAATAGGCAAATGGTTTGAATGTCTTTTGAAACGAAACACTCCGAAGTTGGATTGCCTATGACTAACTTTGCTAGCACATCCTAGTTTTGAGAAACCCTGCCTCAGCCACCACAGAAGGACAGTGCATTGCCAAACAAGGATAGAACTGCCAAGCTGGAATGCATTCCCATTACACATGTATACATGGTCAGGTCAGGCAAAATAAAGTGTAGGAGCACCATGCCCTTTGGCTGCCACTATAATCCTCATCTAATTAACAACTTCACCTGTCTTCATTGCTTCACCATTTCTCATGCCCCTCTGGTATTTTATCAGACAGTAATTACTAACCCATATGTATCTCTCCCCAGCTAGAACTAGGGTCATCCAGTGGTCACCAAACAGGCCATCTCCACTAAATGAAATTCCAACTTTGATGTTGTCTGTAAGGCATTGTCATTAAAACTTCTGGCCAACCTTCAAGCTGGTGTGACTGCTTCCTTTAGGCATTCCCGTAGGAATAAGTTCATTCAGAGGTCACCCAGACTGGAGATCTCCAGTGATGACATTCCATTGTCCAATCCCCCTTCTCCTCTGCAATGAAGTGTTAAAGCATTTGGAATATTTGGCCACTGTGCTGGTTGGCTTAACTGCTTCCTAGAGCATTGATATTGCTTTATGACCAGAATGCATGTCCATTAGTAAAGGTCAGACCACTACCACCATGGCTCTGGGGCTGGTTGAGGCCACCACCATTCAGGCCTTGGGCCAACAGGCCTTGGGCCAACAGGCCCCTTCAGTGCTCAAGGAAACAACACAGTTGTGGAAAGCAACTTTGATGTGTCTCATGCCTGGGCTCAATCCATTATTGAGCTTCAAGCCTCATCACTGACCCTTTACCACACCACACAGCACCTTACCAACAACAACAACAAAAAAACTTTAAAAAGAAATCATAAATCGAATGGTTGATCCAGAGACCTTAACCCACCCACAGCGCTCCAGCGCGGGCGGGACCTCCCACCGTCCGCACACAGCGGTGAAAACAAGCTCGGCAGGACTTCCCGCCGCCCGCACGCTAAGTGTTAAAGTAGAAAAACTTGAAAAACATTAAAATCGTTGATATAATAATCTTTTATTGAATATTGGAGGAAATATGTACAAAATACTCCAGTAAAATACTATAACAGAAGCATGAAAGCCTGAATATGTCATCTCGTTATGCTTTCATTTCATGATGACATATGCTTGAGGGAACATAGATACAATAATACATAGCAGTAAAAGTGTTGGGGATAATTTTTATTGTGAGAGAATATGTGATGACCTTGCATGGTGTGTATGATAAAACAATCTAAACAACTGAATATAATACATTATGATCATTATTAATTCAATGGATCCATTATGTAATTAAAAAATAATAATTTGTGGATGGCAAGATCTTGCTCAATGTTTTCAAATACCCTATAATAAAAGAGAGATGTGTAACTTTAGCATATTTCATTTGAAAGAACAATTCACACAAGAGAAGCTGTTAATTTCAATATACAACTTAAAAACCCGACAATACCAAAAGATGTGGGTACAAATTACAGTCTCCATTCATAAACACATAGAACAATTTTTTAAAAGGAGACTTAAAACACAATTTAAGCAAAATTCTTGATGACAATGGGATAACTTATGACTTAGTTGACTTATTTACATACACAATGACAGATATGATCAGTGCAACCATCAAAGCACCAAGAGTCATTAGGAAGCTGTTACCAAACCTCTTCAAGCTCGTTTGATCTGTCTCATAAGCACAGTTGCCAAGGCCCTCGAAATCTCCTTCTCTACCCCTCAAGGCTAGCCGAGTCCCCCTCCACCTTCTGCTTCTGTGACCGCTAGGTCTCTGTCCTACTGTGCTAAATGTTCAGAGAGGAGGAAAAGAGCTAAACTGAAGCCCAGCACAGGAGAAATCAGGAGTGTGGAGAAGCTGTTGGCAAAAGAAAGGTGAGGACTGTCTCACTGGGGCCAAAGATTATAGATTACACAAAGATAGTTCATTAGCTCATTCTCGTGAGGATCGAGACAAGCGGCTAGCACCAAAGGAGATGCCTATAGTCCGTTTCAACATTGCACTGTATTTAGTCTAAGATTATAGGTTACACATGATTATAGGATTTAGTGGAGACTTTGTACAAACATGGTGGAAAAACACAGGTTTGCGAGTGACCACTAATTCTAAAATTTCCGATAACGTCATCAACTACCAAGGTTGAAGAATGAGTGACGTCACTATTTGACCGATTTGAAGAATAATAATTTTTAACACAGAGAGAACAGGGTCACCAAACGTTGCAATCACGTTGACCCGTGCACACGTGGTTCTGCGAGTGACCTGCATTTCGATTGTTAAAAAGTAGGAGCTTTCAATACCTTTTGATGCATTCAACATACAGCTTTGATAAATTAATGCTGTTCATGGTTTACATTTTCTTTGGATGGGGTTTCTAGTGTCCCCAAATTCAGCTTTTTCTGCGCGAAGCGAGACTATGTCCACCATTTTAAATGTGCAATGTTGAAACGGACTACAATATCACGCACATGCGCAGCAATTTGAGCTGCTTGTAACTTCAAAGAGCAAAAGCTCGGCATGAACTATCTTTGTGTAACCTATAATCTTTGCTGGGGCAGAGATGTTGTAACAGGGCATAACACTGAGTGAAAGGACATCATAGACTAGATTAGTTTCAGTGGTCACCTTTGAAGGCAGAGAAGTATTGACAACATCTTGCCTCAGCAAATACCGACTGACCATCACACATGATGTAAAGCTTACCTTTAACATTTACTCTGAGAAAAAAAACACTCACGTGGAAGACAGCAAGATAATCATCACCATGCTGGGGTGAGAATATGAATATTCAACAACTCTACACCTACTCTACTCATTGAGGTGAAGTTTTCTGTCAAAGGCAAAGACAGACAACAAAAAACTCCACTACTTCTTTGCGTCATAATTAATGCACTCTTCTTAATCTCACTTAAGCTTTGACAGAGAATTATCACCTTTAACACAGGTGATAGTGTAATGTAATTCATTCACTAAGTGATTTCCCTCACTAGATGCTAAAATCATATGGGTGAAAAAGCACACAAAGGATGAAATTCATACCAGACAAAGTAACATGGCTTGCTATGAACAACATATTCACAGATCCTAAATGTTATGTGTGGTATCTTTCCTTTTCAAGTCTAGGGTCGTCTTTTCAAACTGCAAACCCTAATGCAACTAAGTCTTTTCTAATAGAAACAAACATACTTTAAAAGAAAAAAAAGCTAATGATTTTGCCTTTTAATTTCTACAAAAATTTTGTTCACATACTTCTTGCACAAGTGTGTGCAAATAGATGTCATTGATGCATATTGGTGAAAAAGTTTTTTTGAAAAAGTGTCTGATAAATCATGTGAAATCCTGCAAATAACAAACATCCTCCATAATACTAAGCACTCCGCTCCCCTCCAGCTGTAACCAACACACAGCAACATCAGGAGGTCAAGGCAAGATTCACATAGTGAACTGTAACAGAATGTTTGAAATTGCACAATTGCGGTATGCTGGCACCCATGACAGTCTCAAGGCATCCCACTTGAACTGTACGCTGCAGAGACGGAGAAAGACAGAGTAGTGCATCCGTCCACACCACGGTTTCTTACGACCTCTGGTTGAGAGGGTCCAAGTCATCCAGGGAGAAGTCGTCTGTTCCGATAGACAAGCCTCTGCTGAAGCCAGCCTGCAAGGAACCAGAGGTGTTTCCATCACAAAGAAGGGTGGAGGTGGGGGGTGGGGGGTGTTGGGTGGGGGGTGGGGGGTGTTGAGTGGGGGGTGGGGGGAAATCCAGGGCATGAAGATCCAAGGTTAAGCAGATTTCTTGAAAACCCTACTATAGAAGAAAAAAAAACAATAGATAGAAAAAAATGTCCAATGTCCCCTAGAAATTCCATGTTGTGCTATGCAAAAGCCAAAGCAAAACAATTTCATATTACAATTGGTCTCAATGAATAAATGAAACAAAATGGAAGCAGACTGCAGTCAATCTTAGTTAAGTTAGACGACTTGGTTTCTTGTGTACCTAAATCAACTCAGCATAGCAAAGCAAGTTTTCAGCACTTGCATCTGCTTAAGTTTCATATTTGCTCATAATTTTGCACACCTCATTCATGGATCTTTCTGTTTCCATTCCAAATCCAGATCCAACTCCACCTCACTCTGTCTCTTTTCTTGTTTCCACAGTTTTGCTTTATCCTGTTTACTAGCCACTAAAAGTTCTTTCTAATTCAATGCCATACAAACCTAAAATTCTGCCTAAATACCTTTTAACAGACCAACCAGTTTTGCATAGTAATATTTACTATCTACTTACAGGTCTGCCAGTTTAATACCCACTCACATTTACCATGACACATTTGGAGTTGAGCCTTTGTTCTGCCTAAAGCAACAGAGAAGTTCCACTGACCTGAATGTCCATGAAGTCCTGTTCAGTTGCCATGGAGGATGTGGCACTCATGTTAGGGGTGAAGGAGCCCATGCCGAAGGGGTCATCAAAGGATGAGGCCGCCCCACCTGGGGAACCAAAAGGATCTGAGGATCCTGCAACGAGACAGCAAAGGTCTCTGCTCATAGACTGATATAAACAGATGTACTCTTTTTATTGTTAAGTTTTCGTTCAAACAATCAAAGTGAGCAATATTAAAATAGGCATCTATGTATGCATGCACCATTGTCTCAAGACCGTTAAGATGAATGCAATTAATGAGAACAACGAGGTATCTAACAATGAGGTATCTACATGTAATAAAATTCAATACAAAACAAAGCCCTCAATGAGACAGAGAGAAAGACAACTTAAAAGCTTGCTTCATCAACTGAAGCCCATGATCACAGAGCTCTGGGGACCTCTACCACTTTTGTTGCCATCAGCAGCCCCAAGCAGTATCATTGAAGTGGACAGGAAAAAGTACTGCTTGTCTGCATCAGCAGCCCCAAGCAGTATCATTGAAGTGGACAGGAAAAAGTACCGCTTGTCTGCATCAGCAGCCCCAAGCAGTATCATTGAAGTGGACAGGAAAAAGTACCGCTTGTCTGCATCAGCAAAGGAATATTTCCATCAGTGCTAACTTTCAGCCCTAACAGTACTTGTTGCCAATGGAAAAACAACACCCTAGCATTCTCTCTAACATATGAGAATTGACTCCATGTTGATTCAGCCACAGAAAACACACACACACACTCACACTCACACACACACACTCACACACACACACACACTCTCACACACACACGCACACACACACACACACACACACACAAACACTCACACTCACACACACAAACACACACACACACACTCACACACACACACACACACACAAACACTCACACACTCTCTCACACACACACATACACATACACACACACACACACACACTCTCTCTCTCTCTCTCTCTCTCTCTCTCTCTCTCTCTCTCTCTCTCTCTCTCTCTCTCTCTCTCTCTCTCTCTCTCACACACACACACATTCACACACACACACACAAAAGCACACACATATATTGATGTCATTTAAACACAGTTTGAAAGAGGCCGACCCATAGGTGATGCCAATTTGAATCACCATTCTTCTACTATTTCTAGTTCCCAGCACCTACCCGCCACTGTCTGGCCATGGGGCTGTGTGGGGGCAGGCGGTGAAGTCACCCGTCGGGCCACACCCACAGTGCGAGCACGAGTAGAGGGGGGAGGAGGGGACACTGCATCACAAAACAAACAATGAGATGACTAAAGACAAATATCTAGGTGAGGTTTGAAATCATGAACTAAGTGTGGAGGAAAACCCCCCAGTGATATTACTGAATGATTCTGGATGCAAATACTATTTTCTAATGATAAATAACAGTGCAAATACCTGAAAGCTGGTATTTTCTGCATAAACTAAATCATCTTCATAGATAATTTCCCCAAAAAGGATAAAAGCAGCATGATGACCCGTTGAACTCAACCAGGCTGCATCACTTGGCAGTTCATGATGGGTGTTAGTCTCTTCGCTTGAGGTCTTTTGAAGTACAGTAGTCGCAGCTTATAAAACACGCGGTTAATAAGAACAGCCATTTTTTTCATACAGTTGGTCCGGTCTGGATTTACATCGTTACTGATGGACATGTTCAACACGCAAACGGTTAATAAAAACGCCGCTTATTAAAAACACTTTTGTTCGGTCCCAATGTGTTTTTAATAAGCGGCGACTACTGTATAAGAATTTCCTAAACTGCAGCCAAGAGTGGAAAAAAATACAATATCACACAACTTCATGGAATGACTGTTCAAGCCACAACCACCAGTGCTGTCCTTGCCCATCCCAAACGGCCTTGCAATTCAATGCAACTTCAATGAGTTAAGGTAATTATAACACTCTCAACTTCAGACCCAAACTTACAATCATGCACACATTTGTACTCATTCATACTCTCTCTCTCTCTCTCTCTCTCTCTCTCTCTCTCTCTCTCTCTCTCTCTCTCTCTCTCATATGCACACGCACACGCACACACACACATGCACTTACACAGGGGGGCAGCCTGTCCACTAGACTGTGGGGACTGCAGGCTGTAGGAGCCAATAGTGCCGTTGGTCTGTCCAGGGCTGGACGTGGCGTCTGTGTTCAAGATCAGGTTTTCCAACCTCCGTCCCACTGTAGTTTGAGGCCGAGCCTGCATGCCAGGAACCCAGCATTATACTTACAGACTATATATTCACTGCTGCACAACATACGTTTACAGTATGGAAGGTTAACCTGAAGTGAAAACTGAAACCAAATCCATTCAAATGTGCCTCTACATTAACTATTAACCCAAAAAGGCTGCCTACTGTAAGTTTCAAATTCCTGTTAAACTCATATTTAAGAAATGTCCAATCAATCAGTTTGAATCACGTTTTCTATAGATGGATGGACCCACATGCCATGATCAGTGGAATACTTGCAGTAACATCTCACTCATGCAATCCAATAAGTGTTTAAATTATGTGCCTGCATCAAGTTCACTGCAGCCACTCTGCAGAAATCCGTCAATTATGTGACAAAGTTTTTATGTATAATAATATTCCCCTTACATGCATTTAAAGAAATCTTGGTAAGTTTACATAAAGAATTGTGTCCTGCGAACTGTTGCTGAGCAATACTGGCGGTGCAAGGGAGACAAAAACATACATGTACTGATAGACATGTACCAGTGCTCTCCCTTTGCTTGGGTCAGACCTGGGTTTTGCTCTGGGAGATGATTTGTTATCGGAAGCTATTGAAAATATTCAAAGAGGAGTGCTGGCAGCAAGCACTCATGCAGTCCACAGCTTTTTTCAAAACTAGCAATGTGAGAAATTGCCACAAGCACTCCTCTGTGATAGTGCTTTATTGCTTTTATATTAAAATCACTACTTTGTGAAAAAGAATTTCTTTTCGGAACTGATAGTAATCAGTACTACAAACATCATCCAAACAACTGCCTTCAAAAGTAAGTCATGCTCTAGGCAAAAAACAAAAAAGAAAAACATATAAATTTCGATTATCAAATCATGCCTGGGGCATTGCACACAATGCATAAGTGAAATACCACTGTAAATCATGCACAGAAAAGCTCTCCTTGGTCATTCATGTGTTTGTTCATCCATGTTAACACTTTTTCATGTTGCAAACTAATGCAATGAAGTATTCAATGTTCATATTCAAATGTTCCTATTCATCAAGAAACAGTCCAAGAATAGTGTGGTCTAAACTGCCCTGTCTTTAGATTGGATTCACTTTTATTGAAAAAAACTCCAGTGAGTGTATCTACCTCATTCCCTTCAAATTTGAACCCATCCTCTGTTGAGCTTTGTCCCTCACTAGGGGGCACAAGCTGTAGACTGGAAATCTGTAAAGTAGAGAAGGCATGCAAGGCATGGAAACTAAATTCAGTCTGGATAAGCAAAACAAGAGAGACTGGGGACATGCAGTACAGACATTACAACTAGGCATTATGGTTTCAAACAGAGGTCACTTGATGGGAAAGGAATACATACAACATCAACATGCATTCAAAATTGAAAAGTAATACATTAATAAGTACCAAACAGCATGCAACATTAGTCAAGAACGAATAACAGGTGACTACATTAGTAGAGAAAATTTGTAACAGGAAGGGAGAGGCTAAAAAATCTCCTTTCGTTTTAAAGGAAGTATACATGCAATGTGGGATTTGTATCATTCAACAATAAGACCACATATGGCACATATAGAATAATGCCTGCCTCTGCCCCCCCCCCCCTCTCTCTCTCTCTCTCTCTCTCTCTCTCTCTCTCTCTCTCTCTCTCTCTCTCTCTCTCTCTCTCTCTGTGGGATACAGGGTGGGTGGGTGGGTAGGGGTGGGGAATGGGATTGGATTTGTTTGTTTTCTTGTTTTAACAAGGGCTGGATGTAAGATAGGCAGTTATGCCTAATTCATGTATTTCCCTTGAAAAATAAAGTTTAATCAATCTCTCTCTCTCTCTCTCTCTCTCTCTCTCTCTCTCTCTCTCTCTCTCTCTCTCTCTCACACACACACACACACACACACACACACACACACACACACACACACACACACACACACACACACAATGTTACTGCATCAACATACAAGCACTAAAACGACAGAAAAAAATCACTTTTTTATGTCATGGAAGTCTAGACGCATGAAAAGAGCATCATACTCAATTCACAATGACAAAGTTTCACAACATTCGCCAGCAAACAAAAGAGTGGAAGCCTCAAGATGCTGTTATGTGCAAAACTACTGCAGTGTTTCATGGCAAAGCTGGCAACAGACAGGGGCCAGGCCTTACAAGACCTGCTGACACACAGAGAGGGCCATGACAGGACGGCTGGACATAGAGGTAACACTGCGTACCTGATTGGACTTCATGTACTCTGCCAGGTCTGTCCGGTCCTTGAGCTTCTCCAGCTCAGAAATCCTCTTCTTCAGCTGCTCGTTCTCGTACTGCAGGCTCTGAAGCTGATGAAGGACAAAAGCCAAATGCCTTTCTGTACAGGATCTACAAGACCATCTTTCCATGGATTTGAAGGTAATCGGTTAGATCATGTTCAGATTTTGTGAATGTATATAATTTCAATTTTAACTTTTAAAAAGCAATACAGTTTTTGCAAGGAAGAGGAACAAGTTATAAACAATGGCAAACTTGTTTGCAATCCCTATAAGGACTGGATTAAACTGGTCTGGACTGGACTGGACTGGACTGGACTGAACAGAATGGAACTGACCAGAACAGAACAGAACTCAACTGATTAAACTTTAGCTGACACTGGTGGAGTTTACTGAAAACTGGCCATCTTACATTACAGCCCATAAATCAAAGCATACAAATACAAAGCAATTTACTCAAATGTTTGTTATAAATCATAATCACAAGGAACTGCATGGATGCTGTGATTTCATGGCAAAGGAATATTTGAGAGCAAGAAAAATTTTACTATTCAACACAATCAGATACATGTGTTTAAATACAAATAACAGATCATATATGTTGCAAATTCTTCTAGAGGAGCTGAGTTTTGATATGCCAGGCAGTCTATTACACTGTTTTTATGATAGGCTTGATTTTAGCAGATCCATAGAAGGTTGGGACAAAAGAAATTAGCCTAACCTTTGAACATTTGAGTGTTGGAAGAAATTTCCTGTGTCCTCCAGTACCTTAAAGTTGTGCTTTTCTTCTTGAGCAAGCAGTCATTAAATAGCATATATTTTTGGAGAGCAACAACTCCAAGCTTTTAATTTTCTTATCAGTGCAGAGCAAGGAGGTTTAAATGATGAAGTTGGCTGCCTGTGTGTGTACTGCCTTCACTCTTCAGGCTGGCATCACTGCTACTGTCCTCCGGCTGTGGATTCCTGAGTGATGTAAGATTTTCTACAGGCATTAAAAACTAGCTTGCAAGCACATCAGTTTTTGCGAGTATAATTCACTTCTTCTTCTTCTTCTTCTTCTTCTTCTTCTTTCTTCAGTCTGCCGCCTTCAACAATGTGAAGATTCTGCAGACACCCGGTTTTTTACTCCTGGGTGGGGAGTTTGTGCGTGCTGGATATATATTTTTTCTGTGGCCGGCACTCACCCGTCAAGGACATGAGCGTCAGGATCTTTATAGTGCGCGATTGATGTTGTGCATGCGTATCACACACTAGACCTCGGTTTATGAAGGTCCCATCCGAAAGACCTTGCGAGTGCCTTTGATGAGGGTTCATCTGAACACCGTCAAGCTCTGAACCACCTCATTCCAGCAGGACTGCCAATTGACTAATTCCTGCTGTACTGTTCTCTACAGAAGCATACATGGTGTTATCTGAGCTTCAATGGTTTTAATGCATCATGGTCAGAATCGGCAGTGGGTTCATCCCCATTGTTTAAGTACTGCAGACACTCAGTGCAAGCTTCTGTATCCAGCGGCAGGGTTATACTGGGCCACATTGAATATTCATGAGACCAGGCAACACCTACCGGCTCCATGTTCTCTCCAGTGTGGATAAGGCCTCATCAACTCTATTGGCACATCACTACCATGCTCTTAGTGGAATTGCTCTGGTGGTCCTCTTCAGTGCACGCCCTGTCCACTCCATTCACACATGCCTGCCTGTCACACCAATGCATAGCTCGTAGTAGTGATTATGACAATATGTGAGCATGATACATGTATTACATCAGGTCCCTTTGATAACAGCATTCCAAACTGCTGGCCTTGCTTCTTCGTGAACACAATCCTGAAGTAATGTGTGTTGTACAGTAACACACCAAGATTCAATAAGAAATAGGACTTTTTGCTTCTTCGTGAACACAATCCTGGAGTAATGTGTGTTGTACAGTAACACACCAAGATTCAATAAGAAATAGGACTTTTTGCTTCTTCGTGAACACAATCCTGGAGTAATGTGTGTGTTGTACAGTAACACACCAAGATTCAATAAGAAATAGGACTTTTTGCTTCTTCATGAACACAATCCTGGAGTAATGTGTGTGTTGTACAGTAACACACCAAGATTCAATAAGAAATAGGACTTTTTGCTTCTTCGTGAACACAATCCTGGAGTAATGTGTGTGTTGTACAGTAACACACCAAGATTCAATAAGAAATAGGACTTTTTGCTTCTTCGTGAACACAATCCTGGAGTAATGTGTGTGTTGTACAGTAACACACCAAGATTCAATAAGAAATAGGACTTTTTGCTTCTTCGTGAACACAATCCTGGAGTAATGTGTGTGTTGTACAGTAACACACCAAGATTCAATAAGAAATAGGACTTTTTGCTTCTTCGTGAACACAATCCTGGAGTAATGTGTGTGTTGTACAGAAACACACCAAGATTCAATAAGAAATAGGACTTTTTGCTTCTTCGTGAACACAATCCTGGAGTAATGTGTGTGTTGTACAGTAACACACCAAGATTCAATAAGAAATAGGACTTTTTGCTTCTTCGTGAACACAATCCTGGAGAAATGTGTGTGTTGTACAGTAACACACCAAGATTCAATAAGAAATAGGACTTTTTGCTTCTTCATGAACACAATCCTGGAGTAATGTGTGTGTTGTACAGTAACACACCAAGATTCAATAAGAAATAGGACTTTTTGCTTCTTCGTGAACACAATCCTGGAGTAATGTGTGTGTTGTACAGTAACACACCAAGATTCAATAAGAAATAGGACTTTTTGCTTCTTCGTGAACACAATCCTGGAGAAATGTGTGTGTTGTACAGTAACACACCAAGATTCAATAAGAAATAGGACTTTTTGCTTCTTCATGAACACAATCCTGGAGTAATGTGTGTGTTGTACAGTAACACACCAAGATTCAATAAGAAATAGGACTTTTTGCTTCTTCGTGAACACAATCCTGGAGTAATGTGTGTGTTGTACAGTAACACACCAAGATTCAATAAGAAATAGGACTTTTTGCTTCTTCGTGAACACAATCCTGGAGTAATGTGTGTGTTGTACAGTAACACACCAAGATTCAATAAGAAATAGGACTTTTCCTAACAATTTGTGTTCCATACATTGTAACAGGATGAATGACTAGAATGATGCAATGTAGGTGTGAAATATCCCTCATGACAATCCACTTTAATCAACCCATTATTGTAAATAATGCTTCTCTCACACATGCACACACACATGCACACACATGCATGCGTGCACATGCACACACACATGCACACACATGCATGCGTGCACATGCATGCATGCATGCACTCATGCGCGCGCACACACACACACACACTGACACACACACAGAGGAAGAGAATTGGGGTAACATACCTGCTTCTGCAGTGCAAGATACTGCTTCTTGTAGTCCATTTCTTTGCCAGACGTCTCCAGAAAGCGCCGGTAAGCCAAGTCAAATGCCTGTCCCACTGTCAGTGTTATTTCCTCTGCCTGCAAGTAGATGCAGCTCTCTCTTAGCCTTGGGACTATTACACAGGCAACCCTCTCTCATTTTCAGCACTCCCTATCACAGTAGCTGCACTCTTGTTGTCTGAACTCTCTCTCTCTCTCTCTCTCTCTCTCTCTCTCTCTCTCTCTCTCTCTCTCTCTCTCTCTCTAAGCACAGACTACCACAGAGGCAGCACTCCCTCAGTCTAAGCACAGACTACCACAGAGGCAGCACTCCCTCAGTCTAAGCACTGACTACAACAGAGGCAGCACTCCCTCAGTCTAGGTGCTGAACACGGAGGCAGCACTCCCTAAGTCTAAGCGCTGACTACAACAGAGGCAGCACTCCCTCAGTCTAGGTGCTGACTACCACAGAGGCAGCACTCCCTCAGTCTAGGTGCTGACTACCACAGAGGCAGCACTCCCTCAGTCTAGGTGCTGACTACAACAGAGGCAGCACTCCCTCAGCCTAGGTGCTGACTACCACAGAGGCAGCACTCTCTCAGTCTAGGTGCTGATGAATACAACAGAGGCAGCACTCTCTCAGTCTAGGTGCTGACCACAGAGGCAGCACTCCCTCAGTCTAGGTGTTGACTACAACAGAGGCAGCACTCCCTCAGTCTAGGTGCTGACCATGGAGGCAACACTCCCTCAGTCTAGGTGTTGACTACCACAGAGGCAGCACTCCCTCAGTCTAGGTGCTGACTACAACAGAGGCAGCACTCCCTCAGTCTAGGTGCTGACCATGGAGGCAGCACTCCCTCAGTCTAGGTGCTGACTACAACAGAGGCAGCACTCCCTCAGTCTAGGTGCTGACCATGGAGGCAGCACTCCCTCAGTCTAAGCACTGACTACAACAGAGGCAGCACTCTCTCAGTCTAGGTGCTGACTACAACAGAGGCAGCACTCCCTCAGTCTAGGTGCTGACTACAACAGAGGCAACACTCCCTCAGTCTAGGTGCTGACTACAACAGAGGCAGCACTCCCTCAGTCTAGGTGCTGACTACCACAGAGGCAGCACTCTCTCAGTCTAGGTGCTGACTACAACAGAGGCAGCACTCCCTCAGTCTAGGTGCTGACTACAACAGAGGCAGCACTCCCTCAGTCTAGGTGCTGACTACAACAGAGGCAGCACTCTCTCAGTCTAGGTGCTGACTACAACAGAGGCAACACTCCCTCAGTCTAGGTGCTGACTACAACAGAGGCAGCACTCTCTCAGTCTAGGTGCTGACTACAACAGAGGCAGCACTCCCTCAGTCTAGGTGCTGACTACAACAGAGGCAGCACTCCCTCAGTCTAGGTGCTGACTACCACAGCGGCAGCACTCTCTCAGTCTAGGTGCTGACTACAACAGAGGCAGCACTCCCTCAGTCTAGGTGCTGACTACAACAGAGGCAGCACTCTCTCAGTCTAGGTGCTGACTACCACAGAGGCAGCACTCTCTCAGTCTAGGTGTTGACTACAACAGAGGCAGCACTCTCTCAGTCTAGGTGCTGACCACGGAAGCAGCACTCCCTCAGTCTAGGTGCTGACCATGGAGGCAGCACTCCCTCAGTCTAGGTGTTGACTACAACAGAGGCAGCACTCTCTCAGTCTAGGTGTTGACTACAACAGAGGCAGCACTCCCTCAGTCTAGGTGCTGACCACGGAAGCAGCACTCCCTCAGTCACACTGGTGTTTGTAACAAAAGACAGCACTTCCTCAGTCTCAATGTTGCCACTTCAAGAACAGTGCACCTTCAGAGTCACTCTGCTTCCAGTACTTCCAGGGAGACACAGCGGCCAGCCACAACCTGTCTAGGGCAGGATGCTATCCAACTGACACAGTCAGTGGAGCTCTGCTGTCTCTCCACTCTGGCTGGGCACTTAGGGCTATGGTATGGACATACAGGCAAGGTTTCAGATCAATCCCTAAATGGCTACAGCTCACCACATGGCACATAACTGATGAGGCCACCTGCCCTGATCACCTCAGGCTGCCAGGCACATGGCGTGTTCAGAACAGCAGAACTAGGAGAAAATCAGTGAAGCTCAACTATTCCTCACCCCAGTCCGACACAACATCCCATGCTGACCTGAATGTCTGCACAGAGATGCAACCTTATTTATGTTTTCCACAACCAAGGTTATTGCTTGGGACATAACAGAATCTGTATCAGAATG
The DNA here is from genome assembly GCA_034096865.1 of Theodoxus fluviatilis. Lineage (NCBI taxonomy): Eukaryota > Metazoa > Mollusca > Gastropoda > Cycloneritida > Neritidae > Theodoxus > Theodoxus fluviatilis. The sequence goes on along the minus strand of JAWQFJ010000739.1, from coordinate 81,972 downwards.
TCACAAAAGAGGCAAGAGAGCAAAATATGAAGAGATAAACAAATCAGACTACACATTCATAGGAGGGAATACTAATAACACTGAAACTGGACCCTACCACCTAGACAACTAATTCCTGTCCACTCCAGTCTTGCAGCAGAAACCCATCTGTCACTATAACATTTTTCTTTGACACAGACACAATAATCAATACCACCACATACACAACGAAAGCAAAAGCTACCCACTAGCAATGCAGCCAATTTTCCATGTAGTTGGAACACCAAGGAGCGCAGTTTCAGGCCTCACAGATAATATGTTGAGGAGCTATCTGAATCTAGTGCCCAACTAGGAGGATGAGGGTGAAATGTGAGGCAGGCAGAGTGTGTCCTCACCCTGAAGATTATGCAGGACATAGACTGTTGCAGCATCACACTCTGACCCCAAACACATACCCAATCCTGGCCCAGGGTATTTCACACCTGGCTAGCATTGTGCAAGGTGAGAAATATCGGGTCAAAACACAATGGCTGAACTGCAAACAGAGTTACATCCAACACCTGGTATGAATGCAAACATCTACTTCAGAGGGTGGTACTCATGATCACGGGAACAAACAGTTTAGCACAAAGCATAACAATTTGAACATCTGCTGCTGCCAGCATCAAAGTACAAATGTATAACATAACTTTAACAGGTAGTTAGCTGCCTAGTGACATGTGACATTCAAGGGAAAAACAGAAAAGAAAAAGAGATGAGATGAAAAGTTTAGTTGACTACTAAGAGAAAACATTAGTAATTGATATATGATCATAATCATCTTTCACAATATTGAAAACTGAAAGACAAAATATTAAAAAAAATTATTTCTTCACTTTGTCAAAAACAGCTGTGATAAATTACAACTTAAATAACCAAAAGATGGTCAAAGCATACCACAGCTAGTCAAATAACATGCTTCTTTAATCACCGTGTATCTGGCCTTCTAGGTCAATGGTGCATGCTGGCATCCAACAGGAGCTCATGCAAAAGTAAACTAAACTCTGCAAGTGTATTACATTAAGCAAACTACATGGTAATAAATCCATATTTTCATTTCAGTATATAAAAAACCAATATGACAACCAACAAATCAAGTGCAAGAACCAACCCACCAACCCAGCAAGACACCCAGTCAACTAGCCATTCAACCTCAAATAAGTTTGCAACAATGAATGAATTGTCCTTCCAAAGAATAGTGTGCATTTCTTCCATAACTACAGGAGGAGTCACCAGTATTTTCCTAGACTGCATAATGTTACAGATTATGGCATCATGAGGTACAAGGCAGATTTCTACGGGTAATGCCATTAAGTCTGGCATTATTTATTGCAGTTTTAAAAGGGCGAACTTGAATGCCATAAGCCAGTGGGACCTAAAGAAACCCAGAAATTTTAAAGACCATGTTCTGCCCAAAGAACAAGCTACGGGACATGGTTGAGGTGAGCTGGGTGGGGTGAAAGGTGTGCAGTGGGGGGTTGGGAAGAGAGGAAAGCTGAGAAACAAGTGCCCCTAATTCTATATGAACTGACCATAAACTAGGTTTAGTCACTTTTTTTAGTGTCCTAAAAAAAAGTGTGGAAGAGAGGGGTAGAAAAGATGTTAAGAAAACACATCTACACCCAACACCCCACACCTAAATATCAACAACAACAAACCCACTTGGTTTAAACTACTTAATGATAATCCACCTACTGTCCTCTTGAAAATAACATGTTCAACTTCAGTAACTAAGCTTATTTAACACTTTTCTGGGGCAAATACTATACATAAGATGTACACTAACAGCAGCAAATAGATAAGTTGACAGACAGAAATACAATCATGAAGATATGAACTGACATATTACAGACTAAATAGCAGATCAGTCAACATACTGAAAGATAGACAGATCAAAAGATCAACAGAGGGACCAACTAAGCAACCAAAAAACGAATAGAAAGCTTGAAGCTGTCTGTTGGGAAGACACACAGACAGGTGGGGATGAATGTAAAGAACCCTTCCAATCAGGCAGTCTGTAATGGATGGGCAAAAACACTTAGACATATAGATCATAGGCAGGCAGAGATGGGTACTTACACATTTCTCACTGTCAAAGACATAGCAGTGATGCTCGTTGGAATCAGAAGACTTTGCAATGAATGAGAACATTCGCTTGTCGGACTTGTCATCAGCACAGTAGGAAATCCGGTGCAGGGGATGAGAGTGCATGATCCTCTATAAACAAGAATAAAACATGTTTTAGGTCATAAGTCCATACAGCTATTCAGTAACTGTCTCTATCAGTCTCATAGTCTCTGTGTCCATGTGTGTGACTGTGTGTATCAGTCTGTCTGTGTGTGTCTGTCTGTGTCTCTGTCTGTGTGTGTCTGTATGTCTGTTGTGTATGTGTCTGTCTGTGTGTGTATATCTTTATGTGTCTGTCTGTGTATCTGTCTGTGTATCTGTCTGTGTATCTGTCTGTGTGTCTGTCTGTGTATCTGTCTGTGTGTCTGTCTGTGTGTGTGTGTGTGTGTGTGTGTGTGTGTGTGTGTGTGTGTGTGTCTGCCTGCCTGCCTGCCTGCCTGCCTGCCTGCCTGCCTGCCTGCCTGTCTCTCTCTCTCTCTCTCTCTCTCTCTCTCTCTCTCTCTCTCTCTCTCTCTCTCTCTCTCTCTCTCTCTCTCTCTCTCTCTCTCTCACACACACACACACACACACACACACACACACATGCACTAATTCATGCATGGGGCTCTAGGGTTGGGGGAGTAAGGGAGTGGCGGAGCCCCCCCCCCCAAAAAAAAACCACATCAAGCACTCAATGACAGCCAAAATCAAAGGCAAAAACACAGCTTCCACAGTAGGCTACTCAACACTGAGGCCCTGGAGCAACATGGAAGAAAGGCACACCCGTGGCATTTATTGAGGACAAATTAAAATAGTGATGGAAATCTTTATCTTTATTCATGGCCATTAACATTTACCATCCCTTCAGGAAGAAAACTAAATTTTATCATTACACCCACCCCTACAAAATAAATAAATAAAATAAAATGCAATTATGCTCAAATTGTTTTTAAACACAACATGTTCTCCATTATCCCTACCCACCCCAAAATTAGAGATGGAAATCCTGATCTTAATTCATGGCCATAACAAATTTACCATCCCTTCAGGAAGTAAACTGAATTTTATCATGACATCCACCCCTCAAAAAAAATAAAAATAATAAAAGACAATATGCTCAAACTGGTTTTATACACTCAGCATTCCCGCATCCCCCCCCCCAATCACATCCCACCCCATTCACCCCTCAAACATGACCAAATATCAAAATATTAGAATGGCAGGAATGGCACAAAGCAGAGAATGAGATTTCAAGTAAAGCTGACCAGCCTACCTTTGTTTTGGGATCTATGATTGTGACTCCATCTGCAGAAATGGTCAGTTCCACCTTGGGGGGTTTCTGTCCCTCCGCCCGCTTGATGTGTTTGTTGAACTGCAAGAGCCATGGAGAGCCCACAGTGGGTCAGTCTTTTCTAGGGAAAGCCACCATGCACCAGAAATCATAACATCTTTTAGAAAGCAAGAAAGTTGGAGGCCAGCAGAACAACAAGAGAATATCCCATTCATATGATTAAACAATATACTGATGCATCAACTTGGAGGAACTTTTTTTGGAAAATGACAACAACAACAACAACAATTCAGTCATAAACATATTGTTGACAATGAATGGATCATCCAGATTTCTTCCATCCCAGGGATTGAACCGTGGTATTGTGCCTTGCAAATAATCAAATGCCAGAGCTTGCCTTCCTAAATCTGCCTGTCAAAAGACAGGCTTTCAACAGGCGAGCAAGGGTTGAAAAACTGACTATGCACTCATGCAGGAGGGGAGACTACAAGATATGGGGCTGCCAGGAGCTGGTGATATTGTAAGCATGGTGTTGAGGAAGCTCCTTTTCCGAATATTGTTTTGGGGGCATGTCATAGACATTCAACCAACTCACTCACAGTCACACAGAGGGGAAGGTGCATCATAGATGTTCACTGTATACATGTGTGATAAGGTGCACCTATCACCAAGTGTATTATACATCTGCTGTGCTCATCCTCTATTCAGTTATCCCTGCTCCTGTCTCTCCCACCTCCCTATCCTGTGTGTCAGACCTCTCTCCAGCCCCCCTTCCCCATCCTTTCTGTAAGGCAAGCTGACCAGCTCACCACTCTGCAACCCCTCCTCTGCTGTGGTCTGATTGTTGGTGCTGCTGCCCTGTCAATCACTCGTTACATTAGCTTGACCCCTAGCTAGTGAGCTATTCTCCCACTCTGGCATCTGAATTGTAACATTTTGACTATAAATCTGATGTTTCCCCTCAAGTAAGACAACTACTTGCAATGGCGTGTGATTCATTCAATAGACTGTGTTATGCTGAATAAGACAACATTTGCAAGAAGTCATTTCAAAGTAAGTCAAGTTAAGTAATCTCTCCTTTCTGCCAAATGGAAGCACGAACCCAGGAACCAGGGTTAGGATCTGGAAAATAATTTACACCCTGGCTCCTGTGAGGTCTGTGCATTCCTTTCTTAAGGGGGAACGGCACACAAGACAATAGAGACCACTGCCACCAAGGTCTAGAGAGACCACGGCCACCATGGTCTTGGGTTGGTCCAGGCAATTATCATCAGGCCTCGAACCAGCCAGGAGCTCCTGTACCCATGGGTTAATAAAGTTGTGGAAAGCAGCTACAACTCGTCTCATACCTGCGCCCTTCTACCAGCAAGCCTCGAGCTCCTCACTGCTCGAACCTCAACCACCAGCTTTTATCCCCCATCTTCACACATGCAAAGTCACCCTCCTTCATGTACACACAGGGTTTGTGACTTTTTAGAAAAAAGATTTCTAATGGTCATCATTTCTCTTTACTGAGGGAAGACATCTTTGTCTTCCATGGTTTTCATAGCATGTTTATGGCCTTAGTTCATCCAATATTACAAGTTCCATGTACATGTAAATCTTTGTTTAAAATATAATCACCTGAATTATTTAGTAATCATAATGCTGAAACTGCTATTATCTGATACAATTTCATGCTACTATTCCAGCTTTATGCAGCTAGGCCATTCACATTCTATTGACTGCTGATCGAATGACAACATAAAGGGAGACAACTGTTCTTGCAGTAGGACTCCAACTTGTTTGTTTCAAGATTCACTGAAACAATGCTACTAAGGTAAGAAATCCCATCTATGAAGAAATCAAATTATTCAACTGTGTCACAGAAAAAGAATTAAAGAAGGAAAAATAAAACCCATCCCTATCATTCACAACAAAGAGTTTGAAAAAATTGACAATATCAAATGACTATGTTTCATCCCTACCCAGCTTCATGACTTCATGTGAGGTTTTTTTGGTGTTGTTTTTAAGGGGAGATATCATTGTTCTTAAGAGAGTACCAATGGAAGAGAGGCAAAGGTGTTTTAAATAGCTCTTAAGAGAAAAGTACAATAAATCAAACACACATATGTGCGCATGGATACATGTGTATGTACTCACACATACATGCATATGTGTACACACACACACACACACACACACACACACATGAACACACAAGCACACACAAACACAGACTCACAGACACATTGAGGCAGGAAGTAGAGGTGGAGGGAATGAGGGTAGTAGGAAAGATAATAAATTCTGCTCACCTTCATTTTTCTGATGGCATCCTTCACTACTACTGTTCCTTTTGCTTGTTCCACAGTACATTCTCCCAAGAACTGAGGAGAAAAGCAAGAGAAGTCAAGCAGAGCAGCATTAATTATCACAAACTTGCTCAAGCCAGTCCTCAGTCCAATTAATGAATACATCACTAGTTGTCCCAGCAAGCTAGATAATTCTTTGAGCACAAGTTGAAAGCTGTCTTAACCCTTGCAGTGCCATAATAACACACACACGCACACGCTCATGCTCACGCACACACACACACACACACACAGACACACACACACACATACACACAGACACACACACACATACAGACACCCCCTACAACACACTCCCAGTGCACTGGCATTGATGGCAGACCTGCTCTGATGTGTGCTGTGCTCTCATTGGTTGCTAGAAATAGGCTGTAACCAATAGAGAGTAAGTTAGCGAAAGTTTAACACACAGAGCTAGAGCAGAGTGGCCAAAATTTCAGACTGTGGCAGTCCACCATCTCTGTCTGAATTTTTGCACTGAGGTACTCCATGGGTCAATTCCTACAGCATTCAGTCCAGTTTGGGCCATAGCAGTGAACAAGTGTTGCAGATATACTGAAGGCATGTAAGTCAATTGTGCTGTGAGCATGCTCATGAGGCGATAAAGCACCCAACTGTTATTATTACTATTGCTACCACTACCTCCACTACCACTAGATAACAGCAGATTTTCATTCAGACCACTACTAATGATGTGTAACAAAGACTGGAAAGATAATATGCTCATCACATTTGAGTCATACATCCACATCTGGGAAACTGTGAGACCTACCTACAGGGTTCATACTCACAATTTCATATAAACAAGAAGGGCAAAGCCCATACGACTCACATGCTTGACCTTGACCTTTATATAACCTTGACCTTCAGGTGACCTTCAAGGTCAAGGTCAAACAACTAAACCTAGCAATGACATCATACACTAAGAAATGATTTACACATTTTTTTCCTACCAAAAAAAACACGTGACCTTGACCCAAGGTCAAGGTCATCCAAGGTCATGCAACACAAAGCTCTTAATTCAAGACATAGGAAGCACAATGGTGCTTATTGGCACTTTCTACCATGAGATATAGTCACTTTTAGTGGTTCACTACCCCATTTTGGTCACATTTCATAAGGGTCAAAGTGACCTTGACCTTGATGATATGTGACCAAATGTGTCTCATGATGAAAGTATAACATGTGCCCCACATAAATATTAAGTTTGAAACAGTTATCTTCCATAGTTCAGGGTCAAGGTCACTTCAAAATATGTATACAATCCAACTTTGAAGAGCTCCTGTGACCTTGACCTTGAAGCAAGGTCAACCAAACTGGTATCAAAAGATAGGGCTTGCTTTGACCTATATACCACTTGTAGCTAAGGTCGCCATTCTCAATAACGTGGGAGAAAATTGGGAAAATGTGAAAAATGACTGTTTTTGAGACCACATTTATGGCTCCTGTGACCTTGACCTTGAAGCAAGGTCAAGTCACTATGTATGTTTTTTGAGGCCTTGTCATCATACACCATCATGCCACATTTGGTGTTGATAGACTTAATAGTCTCCGAGAAAAATCCAACGTTTAAGTTTTTTACGGACGCCCGGACGGACGCCCGGACGCCCGGACGCCCGGACGGACGCCCGGACGCCCGGACGGACGCCCGGACGCCCGGACGGACGGACGACACGGCTCAGTACATAGACTCACTTTTGCTTCGCATGTGAGTCAAAAATTCTAGGAGTTTTCCAGGACTTTTCAAGCACCACTTTATAAAATTTAAGGCAGTGGCGGAAGAAATAGTTACATCAGCAATCATTATCCTAAAAGGTTTTTGTCTGCTTACACTGTTCACAGTCAGACACAATATTCTGGTATTCAAATCTGATGTGTTTCCTGCAGCACACCTCTAGTCACAGGAAAGATGTTAACTCTACACAATGCAACATCTACAAATGTACAATCACAATTAAGTCAGTCACAGAGTTTCTTAGGTTTTCTGCATCTCTGCCTCAATTGCTTTGTCAACATCTTTGATTTCAGACTGCTTTGATTTGGCTTTTGCTCTTTGAGCATTATGCTGAGCTATCAGTCTGACAGCCCCCTTGGCTTCGGCATCTTCAGCTGCCTTGTCAGCTTGCTTGAGGAGCCACTTTTCAAGGAAATTACAGTTTTTATTAGGAATCAAGGGTATTCAAGGACTTGAAAACACCACCTTAGAATTCAAGCACTTTCAAGGAAATTCCAGGAGTGTATGAACCCTGGACCTACCTTGGCTGTGTAGGAAATGTACCCCTGCAGTAGGGAGTCTGGGGGATGGACCCACTGTTTCCCTGAAGCAAGAGATTTCAAACAGTGAGACAATGGAACTTGTTCTCTCACAGCCAAGTGGTTATAGCATGCTTGACATGCAGTCTCTTGAGGCTAGTGGGTGCATCCTTCCAGGCTAGATGGATTCTAGAGTTGCATCCTTGAGCCAAGTGCTTTACACACATTGCTTTTCCCCACTCAGGAGTACAATGGGTACTTTGGAGGGCTGAGCTATACAACTGTGAACAAGAGCTTTGGCTCATTTATCCACAGGCTGGTTGCATGCTCCTCATGGAGTTGAGATGGTGTTGGAGTGATAAAAAGTGTAGCCCAATGACCAGGGAGTAATTGTGTGTGGTTTGAGCATCCATCAATGGGTGGAAAAGTTGCAATATAAAAAAGAGCACCTTTACCTTTACAGTGAAATCCACTGTGCACACCTAGGAACACCAAGCTAATTTTCCACCTGCTTTATTGACTTGTTTGGTGAAAACATTTGTACTGCAAATTTTGCTTTGAAAAGCAAACTTTACAGAAATAACATGCAAATGTGTCCCTTTTCACAATGAAGACAAGTATTTTATTCTGAATTTTTTTTGCATTAAAAAAACCACATCAAGGTATCAAATGCACTCTACTGAAATCTACAGGGAAAGTTACAATGAAAATGCCTTCAGTAAATAAGACTGTTCACAGCTGATTTGTCATGAGTAAAAAACACAAGAAAATCAAACAATTCCAACTATGTGTACCTTTCTGACACATACAGAAAGGAATGGCATGATTATCCTTACATCAATAATGAATTTGTCCCTGCATAACATCATTTAGAAATTCAATGACTTCACTTGCCATTCACAGGTGAGTGTTGGGACACAAAGATCAGGCTACAAAATGACACCTGGGCCTGCAGTGTTTATGGATGCGTAACAATGATGCCTTGACAGTAACTTTTTTTGTACTCCCACCAGGGCCTCAAGGATGAGAATGAATATAAACTTATCTTTTTCTGTCATATGAAAAGCATCACCCATAACTTTCCAGAAAGGGCTTTACTGCATAAATGCCCCAAAATATCCCCCCCCCCCCCCCCCCCCCCACCACCACCATACCACCCCACCCCCTTGAGTATTATGTCTTGCATTGTGAGGCCATCAATATTTTTCCAATAAACTTTAAACTAACACATGAAAAAATGGAAAGGCTTGGGGGAGTTGGAACACAGAGGAAAACTTGAGGCAATTTCTCAAGCCCAGGCCAACACTCACAACTGGTGACACACCACCCTGCCCCAGCCACTGGGTTGCGCCAGACCAGGACAAGGTGACAAAAAATGAGGGAGACATCAACTGTCAGCACAACAAGAGGAGGATCACAGGGCACATCAATCAAGAAGATTGGTTATTGTGGCGGCAGAGAGGGGGGCGGGAGGAGGAGGGAGGGAGAGAGAGAGAGAGAGAGAGAGAGAGAGAGAGAGAGAGAGGGGGGGGGGGGGGGGGCTGGGGAAAGGGGGAGGAAGGGAAGAGAGAAGAGAGAGAGAGAGAGATTGCAGTAAACTGGCACTGTAACCAAGCAAAATAGACTGTTAACCACATCCCTCCACTGACTACACAGAGAATATCACTTCCCTGGAACTATTACATATAACATATAGAGAGATCATGATGGGATTTGTCCCAGTCTGGTTACCAAAGGGTAAATGGATAGGATTCTGTGTGATTTTATCCTTTAGGAAACTGATAGAGCCCAGAAAAAAAGGGGCCTGAAATGGGGAAGCAGGATGTGCAGTTTGTAAGATCAGGTACTCATGGAGGCTAGAACAAGTGTTAACCTGACTCTCCTGAGAAGGACTTTGAAAGGGATCAGACTGAGGTCAAAGGAGCGCAGGGTTAATTGAGGCACGGGGTACATGCAACTTGGCAGATCTAATGCTGATCAGGGGCCTATACACAGTATATGTCAGCCCTACTTCCATGACAGGGTCAAGAAAGGGGGAAAAGAAAAAGGGACAAGAGTGGGGTCAAAGGTGAACAGAGGTCAGGGTTAAGGCAAAAGGGTAAATGTCATCAGACTGAGCACTGATTGGGCCAATACAAGAGTCAACCAGACTTTCCTGAGGTAGGAGATGAGACTTAGGTTAAGGTTATGAGGGGTCAAGGTTTTGGCAAGTGGTAAATGTCACTTAGCATACATATCTAGAGTTAATGAGTCCATCTGACATCCATGAGAGCAAGGAGAAAGGGGAACAAGACTGGGGCCAGAGCTGAACAGGGGTGAGAGCTGAAGCACAAGGTAGATGCAAACTACCTGATCGAATGCTGATAAGGGGCTGAGACTAGGGTTTAAAAAAGATGTGATTTTATATAGCGAATTTCCACCATTGACCGGTGCTCAACTGCTTTACACTTTACCCTGACTTACCCGAGCGCATGTTGGGGGCAGCTGCTTGTTGCTCACGTTTGTCGGGGGTGACTTGGGCGAGGATGCTTGGGCTGGAAGCGTTCCGGCTCAGACCCACATGGATCAGTTTGCGGCTCCCGTACTCCCTGTTGGGAATAAGCAGACTGCTCTGACTGCTCAACCAGTAATCGCGCGCTACCTTGATCGAATCCATCTCAGCACAGCCCAAGCGGGCGGACAGACAGACAGGTAGACAGCAGGTAGACAGGCCGTCAGGCAGGTAGACAGGCTGGCAGGCGGATAGACACGGTTCCTTTCAATGTAAATAATCAAGACCCTGGGGGCAACAGGATGTTTCGCTTTTTTTCGAGATCCGTTTCCTCCTTGTCCGACTTTGAATCGCACGACTAGAAGTCTAAGCGAAAGCGAGGACGCGTACGTCAAAGATATGACAGGAGGGAAGCAAGCCCTCGAAAGCTTTCGCTGCTCTGGAGACCCAAAACCTGGCCTCCCCCTCCACGTGAATAAGTCATGTGCAGAGACACACGGAACACCGAGATCAAAGCGCCGCCGGAGCAAGTCATCAACAGGCAGACAGTCACGCTCTCTTAGCTGAGGTATTTCACACGTGTCAGGCCAAGCGGATACAGACTGTTTCTCAACAGGCTGCGATTCTCATGTTCTAGGACGACTTATTTCGCACAGAGGCTCACGTGAAAAGGCAAAATCTACAGAGGTAAGTAGCAGTGGGTAGGTGACACCACATGCAAACTCTTAAGTTCACCCCCCACTGTGTCTCGAGTACGAAGTGCTCCGATTTCTGTGTTTTCCCAGTACGTCAGCACGCACGTAGTGTCAACAAATCCAGTTAGCACACACACCAACGGCAGGCACAGGGATGAGCACACTTCTGTAGACTCGGCTGTCCTGACTTCCAACACGAAGCTGTCACACCATGAGCATGTGAGAAATCGGTTGGGTGCGCAATAATATGCTAACTATCATGGAACGAAGTAACTAGTCCACTGTTCTAGATAGATCTATTTCAGCTAAGTGACTAACAAGGTGTGCTCGTCAACAGACGACAACTATGGCAGTGGCCGATCACCTCTGAGATAGTCACAATCTTCGTCTACGTCACAATGTCATCCTCGTTCCTCTTAGATAGCACATATCTCGTCCGCCCTGGCCTGAGGGAAGTCGACGACGACGATTCGAACCCCAGCGACGAAAACTACCGTCACTGTATACTAGGAGTAAAAGCTGCAGTGGGCAAGCGGTTCTTGCAACGGAGACTCAAGGTAAACCAGTGGAGCGTTCACAAAGCCATTGAGAAAGCAATAGCGTGTTGGCAGCCAGTCCGTTCCAGTACCAGTGTACCGCCCCCCAGCTCCTTCGCACACGTTCCATGCATCACTTCTGAGGGGACCCCATGCCCCCAACCCGAGGTGTGGTGGGAAACAATACGAGTGAAAATGGAACAGGTTTTCCGGGACTTCTGACAGAACTTTCCTGTGCGTTGCGAAGTCAAGTTCTACCCGACGCCCAAGGAGAGACGTAGGCTTGGTAGGGTGCCAGGGAGTTAATTGCGTGGTTACTTCAGTTAGCTGCTGATTGTATCGTCCATTCTCTAGGCACCGATTACTTCCTGGGCGCCTCTTTATTTACATTCACTTGCTTTTACTTGCAACCAACTGCCAGATGGTGACATGGTGTGTTAGTACTTTTCAAAACAGCCTCGGTCATTGCGTGCTACCTTGGCAGTGCCTCTTGCCAGATGATAAATTTATGTTCAACTATTTGTCGCCAGAGTTATCCAAGACTCACGTCTCCTTGCTTGTCTTCCTTTGTTGAGTCATACGAATGAGTTAATCTCGTGCCATCATCTGACAGGTCTATGAATATTCACATCTTTTTCTGGCCGGAGGCACGAGTGTAAATTGCTGCACAAAATGAAGCACGACAGTGCACGATAGCGATGCGTGGATCCCAGGAGGTCACTCCTGCAGCCACTGCATGCAAATCTCCCGCATAATGAACCGGCGACGACACATTGAATGTTATGGCTTCGGGGCCAAGGTACACTGCACCTGTCCTTTCTAAATCGAGTTGTTATACGAATCTTCGGGCTCAGACCCAAAGGCGTGCACTTTAAATCCGACTGGCTCACAAAATGCGCAAGTCTTCACAGAGCGTGTCCAATCCAATAATTCATCGCTTAGCCCGAGCAATGCGGCAGAGAAATTCCTGGAATAACGTCACTGTTACAATGTACTTGAAATTATCCCGCACACCTCAATGACAACACAAAGCCACTTGACAGCTTTAATGGCTGCATGTGGGTCTCTCTTGTTCGCTTTCTAGGCAGAGGCAGCCTTTCTGTTTCCACACCGCCTCCCCAAAAGCGTCGACCAGGACAGGTTTCCCTCCACGTGGCTCCCTCGTGGAATGCAGACCGGTAAACGTTCAGACACGCAGCTTTTTACTCCCCAGCTCAGACGTGCGATTCGTCCACTTCAAGCCTGCCTTTACACCTCAAACCTCCATAATCAGGGTGAGGTGACAAGCTGGCCACATCCTAAGGAAATCTTCTCCATCCGTTAGCTGCAGCGCAGCAGACGTGACGACAATAACAGTGAGTGTCTCCTCACTCAGGTTGGGCACACACAACCAGACTGCCTCCTCTTATTACTGTCCTGAAGCGCGAAGTCTCCCTCACCCCTAAGACAGGAGATCACCCCCCCCTCACTCTTTTTCTCACTCTCCCTTCTCGCACAACCTGAAGATTTTCATCGAGGTAAAGTTGAAGAAAATACGTGGGTAGCTAGAGGCAAAACTGTTGGACAGCCAGCCAGAAACTCGAATCATGCTGGGATGAGAGAGAGAGCGGGGACATTTCACGGGCAAATGTCAGTTCATAACAGCTGTCTGACTACGTAAATGTCTGGTGTCACGGAGGCCTAAATCACCAAGAGCTCTTATTCCCCATTTTGACAGCAGGAGCAACACTGTATTGACAGCCCTTGTGGATCAAGCATAGCTAGGTGGAAGAAAAACTTGAATACCCAATTTTTAATAGAGATCTTCTGCCCAGTCAGCGAAAGAAAGTATTTCTTTAACCCAGCACAGCCAGATTTTATGCGTTCTTCCGAATGCCAAATGAATAATATTCGACGCACGCATTCAATTTAGACCCAATCCGAAGCCTTCCACAGGAATAATGTTCGACTCCATCTGTTTATCCAGTACGAAGGGAACAGAGAGGTCTCCTGGTACACTTCTTTCCCGCTCCAAGGCCAAGTGAGGCTGGAGCCAGGGCGTCGGATGGAGGGATGGATGGAGGGATGGTGTTTTACGGCCTATCAGCCTTTGAAGGCTATGTAAGGCCACTAAGCACGAAAAACACTAGAGCAGTTTAGAGCAAACGCAAATCAAGTCACGGTGTCCCTAGTCATTCGCCTCTTACGAATCGCGTAGGGAGACGCGGTGGGTCAATTCTTACCCCCAACCCACAGGGGGAGGCGTCGGAGGGTGAACGACAGTCTGACAAGGAGGACAGGACAGACACGTGGATCACGGGATCGACACTCGATTGCCCCTGTCTTGTCCGGTCACTGAGGGGGTAAGAAGGGGCGGGAAGCAAGTAAGGGTACCTCTCAAAGGCTTGAGAGCCAGAGCTGAAAGGGTCAACGACTGGTCAGCTAATAAGTGCAGAGTCCATCTGGGAGACCAACACAGAGGGTTAATGACCTCAGACTGCGCTTGGCAGTCTGGGAGAGATGCACCTGACCACTGTCTTCACTAGCTGCTGGCTCCGGTCCACGCGCCTTTCAGTGCTTTGGCCCACATATGACGTTACACTTCGGGATGTTATTTCACAGACCAGATGCGAGATCCAGTCGACCCAAAACACGAATCATCTATCACATAATCTGGACAAAACGCATATGTTGCAGGAAAGTTTGCACATTAAAGTTGTCAGAATGACTCTTCCTGGAACAACCTCTGCACCGTCACGACTTTCCTGTGAATCAGGGAGGGTGAAACACATATTTTTTGCTTAGCTGTCAGAGACCATGTCCTTCGTGGCTGAAATACAAGGGTCGAAGTAAGCTGAGGATTTTCTTTTCGCATATCTAGGGTAACGTGCAATTCACAGGTGTGTCGTCCCGCTCCAAAAACAGGCACAATTACGTCAGCATCCCTCCAGGTCACACGATCCGGGCGTGAATCACAGGAGGCATCACAAGCACGTTGCAGGGTGGTTTTTCCCCTTCAGATATGGTAGAGTCCAAACCTCCACCTAGCTGAGCATCTGAGACCCTTCCACGGGTAGCAATTAATCCAAGACTTCCATTCGCGCAGCAAACAAATAATGCACGGTCGGTCGCCAAATCAATGCAAACGACAGATGCATGCAGAAGCAGACCCCACGTAGAGCATTAGTGTGCAACCTTTAAGAATTTCACAACACACTTTTCCGTCGCAACAGGCTGTGCCCACATTCAGTAGCTATTTACGCGTATTGAAGCAACCGAAAAAGCCACTGGAGCATCACAAAATCGCCTCCTGCGCCTTGTCCCAAATACTAGGCCTCAGCCGGAGACGGCTATGGCTTTTACTGGGGGGTCGGTGCAGGTCTGTCTCCCCACCCCCTGAAGCCCCCCTTTCCTTTCAATCCACACTTACACAGCTCGCACCCTCTGGCGAGCCGGACACCACATGAGCAGTGTGTGCCCACAGGAACTTGTAGTGTGTACCAGGTAAGCACTGGTCGTACTTACACAAGTCACAGCGCTGGGTGAACAATAGGAGTTTTCCCCCTGTCACCAACGTACGTGAATATAATAACACATCGACCCTGTGTGATCGGGAGTCAGTGGGATAGACACTTGTCAACACAGGGCCCTCAACTTCCGTGAAGTTTTTGCCTTTATCTGTGGACATATCTGCTAGGGTCTTTGACAGAAGAGGACGGAATCAAATATACGCAAGAGCGTGGGTTTCTTTAGGTCGTATGCAGCAAAAATGTGTCAGAGTGCCAACTAATTCCAAGATTGCTGAAATAACCCCCATGAGTGGCATGTCAAATAATACCTTGAATGTGACCTGCAACTCCTATCATTAGTCAAAATCAAATACTCCCCTTTGTAAAAACATCTGAAGCAAGACATTTCTCCAGTATTAAAGATGTCGTGACGTCGATTAACGCTTTATCTGCCCCTCAAACGCACATGCAAATGTAGTACGTAACCCTTGCAGCCCACGCGCCCATACAGATGCAAAGTGAGGCACCTACATTTGACACACACACACACAGAGCAAGGGCAGCAACGACGACCTACACATGGCGAGCACCAGGGCGCGCCACTGGTACACTCCAAAACTCACTTCCCACCGAGCACGTGACTGAAGAGGCGGCCGGGCAAACAATCGGGGAGCGTGCTCGGAGGGGAGGGGGAAGGGAGGGGGTTGGGGAGGAAGGTGGGGGATGGAGGAGAAGAATGGGAATGGACGGTGGGGATGGAAGGGGGATAGAAAGGTGGGGAGGGAAGACATAGAAGGGGGACGAAAGGGCAGAGGAGATGAAGCGAAAGAGAGGGGAAGAGGGTGGTGGGAGGAAAAAAGGGGAATGAGGAGATGGGTGAACCTGTGTGTTCGTGACAATGGGCTCAGTGCAATGCATAAGCATCATGACTCTGAGTACCCACCACTGAAAAAAACGTCACAAACTCAATAAAATCGAATCGGATTGAGATGCTGCCTTCTTCGACCTCCTAGGAACAGGTGCTAGGGACGGTCCGAGCCTAGCTGACCGGCAGAAACCGCACTCTGGTTCAGTCAGCAAAAAAGAAAATCAATGGATTCGGACTGATTCAACGTGCATGTGCCGTGCTACATAGGACATGAAATGTGTGGGACGACCAAGGTAACCCCGCAGGGTAAACAGGTCTGGAGACAGGCTGCCTGACGAGCGGCAGTCAACTGCAGCAGTGTGTCCAGTCCCTCTAAATGCAGCACTGGTCGCACTAGTCTCTGACTCTAGATTTACAGTCCCTCTTTGCCTACAACCGTTGTAACTTGGACGTCGTGCAGTAAATAAGCGTACAACTGCGTTTACTTGTATGCCTGGGACATGCATCCCCCGCCCCAGTACTCAGCTATAATAGAGCAATAACTTCCAACATGCGAGCCAAGGCTGCTTTTAGTTCCATGTCTACATATCGATCGGGTCAATCAATATCCATTTCTGCACTAAAAGGCCACATAAGGCTGCTGTGTTTCTTTGGAGATCAACAGATAGAATGATTTCACTCTGTTAACTTGTCCATGAATGCATGTACGCTTGTGCGCGCGCGCGCGTGCGTGCGTGAGTGTGTGTGTGTGTGTGTGTGTGTGTGTGTGTGTGTGTGTGTGTGTGTGTGTGTGTCTGTGTGCGTGTGTGTGTGTGTGTGTGTGTGTGTGTGTGTGTGTGTGTGTGTGTGTGTGTGTGTGTGTGTAATAAGGTTTTTAAAGATCAAGGTCAGGATATTATACTTTTAAAAAGTTGAGATTTAAGTACCCTATTTAACATTCACAACATTGAAGGAAAACGACCAAGTTAACAACTCCGTTCTCTGTATGCTCTACATTCAGAAAAAGTCCACAAAATATTGCGCAGCTCGACAGTGAAATACAGTGTTCAAAAAAAGTAGAGGATATTGATATAAATGAGACTATAACCAAATTGCGCTTATAATCAGAGACTTGCTTTATTTCATTATGGATCCAACAGCATGTTAACAACATTTTCAAAGCAAAAATCAACAACAAAATTAGTCACGTGACTTTTTACACGCTTCCCCTCAAAGCAGAGTGACATTTCAAAAATAACAAAAGTTCTGAAAGTCTCTAATAACGGGTTGGGCCTCCGTTAACGGTCAAACAGGCTGTGCAGCGCCTCCTCATGCTGTTGATGTGCTGCCTGATGGTTGCTTGAGGAATTGCAACCCATTCCTGCTGAAGGACAAGGGCCAGCTGCTGAAGCTTCTGGGGAGCTGGAACGACATCCCGAACACGTCTCCCCAGAAAGTTCCACAGGTTTTCAATAGGGGACAGGTCGGGGGACATCGATGGCCATGGCAGGGAATTGATCTGCCGTCTTTGCAGGTGATTCCTGACGACATTTGCTCAATGAGCTGGGGCATTGTCGTCCTGCAAGATGAATCCCGGCCCATGGCGGCGTGCAAAGGGCACAACAAGTGGATCAATGATGTTGTCCCGGTAGTAGACACCATTGACATTGCCCTGGCACACATGAAAGGGCGTTCTGCCAGTGCTGGTGATGCCACCCCACACCATAACGCTGCCCCGCCCAAAGCGGTGGTGAGCAATCATGTTGTCCTGATGATAACGGTCTCCACGATGCCTCCAAACCCGCACCCGGTCATCGTTGAAGTCCAGCTCGAATCTCGATTCGTCCGAAGACATCACGTCACCCCATTGGCGCCTGGTCCATCGTTGGTGGATGCGGCACCAGGCGCTTCTTGCTTGGCGATGGGGTGATGTGAGAGGCAACACTATTCGCGGTCTAAAGGCGTTCACCTGAGCTTTGTGCAACCGGTTTCGGATGGTCTGGGCGCAGACTTGAACCCCTGCTACCCGTTGGAGGTGTTGTCTCAACCGGGTAGCACTTTGGGTGTTGTTTCGTTGAGCATGATTGGTGATGATCAAGTCTTGACGACGGGTGGTTATTCTTGGTCGCCCACTTCTAGGCCTGTCGACAACTTCTCCGGTATTAAGGTAACGGTTCCACAGTCTGCTGATGACAGACTGTGAAACACCAAGGTGTCTTGCCACGTTCACCTGCGTACTTCCGGTCTGTAGCATTTCGACTCCGACCCATCTTTGGTCTTCTCTTAGCCGCTGCATGATTTCAACTGAAGTTTTGACCGACTGTGTGGCTAGAACACACTTGCCAGGAGTGAGTACAGTCAAAATTATTTGATTTGCACGTGTTTTTGACGAAGAAAACCTTTGTGTGAAAATGGGGCATTGACCCCAAACTGCCTTGCGTTGCTTTAGTTTTTTGCACGAGCATCCAGGAACTAGGTCAATGGTGTGAAAATGTAGGGCAATGGTGTGGCTATCCATGACCATCAATAAATAATTCCTGCCTTTTAAGATTCATCTGATTTTTATGCTTAAAACTCAATATCCCCTACTTTTTTTGAACACTGTACAATAGAAGGTAGGACTTACGAATCTATGTAAACAGGTCAAAGCGAGTATGTAGGAATCATCTCATAGGCTCATGGGTCCGGCGTTGTCAATTTCAGATAGGAATTAAGGTTTGCATTAATTGGCATCAATGAGCTACAGAATTGGACTGAAACTTTCTTACGCATTTTGATTTGAAACTTTCTTGATCAAATCCTCATAAAACGCCTTTCTATTTACACACAATCCTGACAGCGACCCAAAAGTGCATCTGTCTGGTGCACACTGCCCGGATTCTAGTCTTTCCCATTCAGATCGTGCATTCATCCGTGGCGTGACACAGCAGAGGAAGCACACTAAAGGCCTCTATCAAGGTACTGGATGGATGGACACACTAAATGGAAAAATTAAAATGCATCCGGCGATTATGGAGCTGACTAGAATACATTTGGTGAGGTGTACCAGGGTCATCACAGCATGAGGTCGAGGCTGCTAGAGAGTATCTCAGAGTGCGGAGACAAACAGCAATAACATTAAAAGCAAACCCTCTATCAAGGTACTGGATGGATGGATGAATGTTAGTGTAATAGGGTGGTGGAGCTCATCCCCATGGAGTATGGGGCTAAATCCTGACAGGCCCAGTGCTGTGAATTGTCGCCTGGCATGGCGCAGGCTGGAGCTATAGAGAGGCTCAGCTCCTCTCTACTCCTTTAGCAGGACAAACTCGGTTTCTTGGTGCATGTGTTTATTCAGCCCGCAAAAGCTTGGAGACCGATGAAATCTGCCAGACTCCCCGACTCCCCCATCCGGTCTGCCCCTATCCCAGCATATCTAGTCCCTCTATACAGGATATACAAGCACGTGTCAAACTAAAGCCCAAAGAGCTTCCTTCCCAAATCACGCTCTGAATCGCCAGTGCCTCCCAACATTCCTGGAGTGGACAGCTAACAGCAACAAAAGTGGAGAAAGAATGACAGCAGAGCCAGCCCAGGGAGAGGCAGGGATTCCAGCCACTCACAGACTGCACCGTGCCCGGAAGGAGGGAGGGCGAGAGAGAGAGAGAGAGAGAGAGAGAGAGAGAGAGAGAGAGAGAGTGTGTGTACCATCCTACATCAGGATGGATGGATGGATGGATGGATGGACGGATGGACGGGCAGACAAATGGATGGTGTTTTACGCCCCATTTGCCTTTGTAGGCTTTAGGCTGTAGGCAATTAGGCACGAAAATCACTAGAATTTTTCCAAGTAAGCGCAAATCATGTCATGATGTCCCTATTCACTCGCCTCTTACGAACTGTGTAGGGAAGTGCAGTGGGTCTATTGTAACTCCCAACCCACAGGGGGGCGAGGTACTGGAACGTCTATTGTAACTCCCAACCCACAGGGGGGCGAGGTACTGGAACGTCTATTGTAACTCCCAACCCACAGGGGGGGCGAGGTACTGGAACGTCTATTGTAACTCCCAACCCACAGGGGGGCGAGGTACTGGAACGTCTATTGTAACTCCCAACCCACAGGGGGGCGAGGTACTGGAACGTCTATTGTAACTCCCAACCCACAGGGGGGGCGAGGTACTGGAACGTCTATTGTAACTCCCAACCCACAGGGGGGCGAGGTACTGGAACGTCTATTGTAACTCCCAACCCACAGGGGGGCGAGGTACTGGAACGTCTATTGTAACTCCCAACCCACAGGGGGGGGGGGCGAGGTACTGGAATGTCTATTGTAACTCCCAACCCACAGGGGGGGCGAGGTACTGGAATACACTACAACTGTACACTCGTTGATGTGGTTCCGAATTTCGAACATGTCCTAGTGGCAAGGCGTTGAGTGGTGTGCGTCGTGCTCCTCCTCCCCCCCCCCTCTCTCTCTCTCTCTCTCTCTCTCTCTCTCTCTCTCTCTCTCTCTCTCTCTCGTGTGTAAAAGAGAACCCGTGCGGGCATGCATGCATGCGCCTGCACGAAACTGCGTGCAAATGTGTGAATCAGGAAGAAAGAGGCAGCGGAGTTTGCGAGCAGGGAGGAAAGCAGGCTAACAGGCGAGCAGGATGACAGACGGACAGACACACAGACGGACATGCAGACAAGTACAAGTGGTAGAGAGGGACAGACAGTAACTAAGTGGATGCATGCAAGCGCGCAGTAACACCAGCCATAACAGGAAGTACAACTGACGCATTCGGAAGCATGTCCGATGATGGGACTACAAGGATATCTCGAGTGATCCTAAACATAAAGAGAGGGGACAAGCTCTATAAACTTTCAAAAATGAGGGCCACTCATCCTCACTGACACTGTACCAGTCACTGAGGTCGTCCTTTTTGTTCATAGTTATCCATCTGTGAAATCAACACTGGGGGTTCGCCACACAAAGCGGCCACCCAGCACTGCATGACCTCATCTGTGCGTGTCCTTTGTTGAAAAAACCCTGTGGGTTGGGACAAAGATTATAGGTTACCTATAATCTTTGGTTGGGAGTAAGAGCTGACCCACCGCGCCTCCTTACGCGTTCTAAGTGGCGATTACGGCTGGCGAATAACTAGGGAAATCGTGTGAACCACCTCGGATCAATAGGCTTGTTCAGGAGGCGCAGCGCTGCGAAGCCCTGCAAGTGTTTCACTCCTGAACAGCAATTTGGGGGCGTGATTCACTCAGCGCTGAACAGCGCTGTGCATCAATGATCCGAGGTGATTCACACGATTTTCAAAATGGCGTCTTTGATCCCGCACTGGCCATTGATGCGTAAAATAACCCTCAGAAACATCCTTTTGGGACTGGAACGGGCTTCATTTACCCCAAGCGCTCTGTATGTGCGAGTAATGGCAAGTAACAAAGTAGTGGACTTTATTCATGCAGAATACATTTAAACGTGCATAAATGATGTCTGTGGCAAAGAAAACACTTTCTTAGCGTCTAGCAACACAACATGGGGCGCAGAACATTTACCTCCCCTTTAACAAGTGAAGCGCTGCACAAAATCTGTAGGTGTTCAGGAGAGGCAAAGAGCGCTCAATTGCCAACATGAAGCGCTCATGCAGCGCTTTGTACTCCTGAACAAGCCTATTGATGTGAGTGAATCGCGCCCCAAAATTGCTGTTCAGGAGTGGAACACGTGCAGCACTGTGCAGCGCTTCACCTCCTGAACAAGCCTAATGTTCTACATTTTTCCACAGGGACGTACTGTGAAGCCGGAATAAAATTTCCCCTTATGGCCTGTTTTAATGGAGCAACGCTTATATCTACTTCGCAGTAGTAGCAATCTTGTCTGACCAATCAGGACGCAGTAGCAATCTTATCTAACCAATCAGGACGCAGCTTGAGTCTAGCTCTGCGTCCTGATTGGTCAGATAAGATACAACGGCGAAGTAGGCGCTCAATTAACACAGGCCTTTAAAGGCATCGAATTTTGTCATTGGTCTAAACTTTAAGGAACATCATGAAAATGAGAATAACACTACCGAAATCTAGTATTGCATACTGGTAATTTTTCCAAAATTATGTGTGCGCATGGGTGTGCTCGAGCGCATATGCATATGCAAAACACGCCATCGTTTCGTCTTCGATTAATTGTTTCGAGCTCTGCATCCACAAAAAAAATGACAGCACTCACTCACACACACACACACACACACACACACACACACACACACACACACACACACACACACACTCACACACACACACACACACACGCAGCAGCAGCAGTAGCAGCAGGGCTCACGGGAAGGAGAGGGGAAGAAAGGGGAAGCAACGGAAGAAGGGAGGAAAAGGAAAAGAGTAGAGAACAAGATGAACAAGAGCAGACAAGCAGGGCAGTTGTGCTGTGGAGACGACAAGTGGGATGGACGAGAGAGTTTACTTAGGGTCAGACAGCGTTCCCTCTCTCAATGAAACTACGCATCACGGAAGTGACCCAAAGCTATGCAGTAGCAGCAGCAGCAGCAGCACCAATTGCACTAGCAGCAGCAGTAGCAGCAGCAGTTGCAGCAGTTGCAGCAGCAGCAGCAGTTGCAGTAGCAGCAGCAGTAGCAGTAGTAGCAGTAGCAGCAGCAGCAGCAGTAGCAGCAGCAGCAGCAGTTGCAGTAGCAGCAGCAGCAGTAGCAGCAGCAGCAGCAGTGGCAGTAGCAGCGATAGTAGCAGTAGCAGCAGCAGCAGCAGCAGTGGCAGTAGCAGCGGTAGTAGCAGCAGCAGTGGCAGTAGCAGCGGTAGTAGCAGTGGCAGTAGCAGCAGCAGCAGCAGCAGTAGCAGCAGTAGCAGCAGCAGCAGTGGCAGTAGCAGCGGCAGCAGCAGCAGTAGCAGTAGCAGCAGCAGCAGCAGTGGCAGTAGCAGCGGTAGTAGCAGCAGCAGCAGTAGCAGCAGCAGTAGCAGCAGCAGTAGCAGCAGCAGTAGCAGCAGCAGTAGCAGCAGCAGTAGCAGCAGCAGGCAGCAGTAGCAGCAGCAGCAGTAGCAGCAGCAGCAGCAGTTGCAGTAGCAGCAGCAGCAGCAGTTGCAGCAGCAGTTGCAGCAGCAGTAGCAGTTCCAGCAGCAGTTGCAGCAGCAGCAGTTGCAGCAGCAGTAGCAGTAGCAGCAGCAGTTGCAGCAGCAGCAGCAGTAGCAGTAGCAGTAGCAGTTGCAGCAGCAGCAGCAGTAGCAGTAGCAGTAGCAGTAGCAGCAGCAGCAGCAGTGCAACTCCCCGTGTGCACAGCCTGCAAGCACAATGCGCCTTCAGGCTTCCTGGTCAGCCAGAGATTAGACAGAAGCTGCCTCTCATCAACACAGAGCACGGCGCTGCTCAAGGGCAGACACCTGGACACTCTGCTGCCAACAGTCTCGTCGCCACGGGGTTTGAAACTACCGTTTCTTTCCAGCACTCTAAGACTACAGTGTCACAAACGGTCGCATTACGATCACGCACGAGATGAATGCAATGAGAGAGAGAGAGAGAGAGAGAGAGAGAGAGAGAGAGAGAGAGAGAGAGAGAGAATGAGAGAGAGAATGAGAGACAGACAGACAGACAGAGACAGACAGACAGACAGACAGACTCAGACAGACAGACAGACTCAGACAGACAGACAGACAGAAAAACAGACAGACAGACAGACAGACAGTAGAAGTGCCCTAATAAACAAAAGCATAACAATATTTACATTCAAAACGCTACACCGAGCACGAGCACAGTTCTGTACACATCAAAACTGGTTCTTTTATCATTTGCTACTGTACAGCGTAGGCTAACAGCATGAGGGAAGAATGGGGTGAAGGGAGAGAAGGAAAAGGGATGGAAGGAAAGCAGAGAGAGAGAGAGAGAGAGAGAGAGACAGAGAGAGAGAGAGAGAGAGAGAGAGAGAGAGAGAGAGAGACAGAGAGACAGAGAGAGAGACAGACAGACAGACAGATAGACAGAGAGTTAGACAGACAGACACTCACAAAGAGAGACAGATACTCACACAGAGAGACAGCAGAGAGAGAGAGAGAGAGAGAGAGAGAGAGAGAGAGAGAGAGAGAGAGAGAGAGAGAGAGAGAGAGAGACGGTCGGACGGACGTTCAGCAGGCCAGCCAAAGAGAAAGGGGGGTGGGGTGGGGGTGGTTGGGGGGTTGGAGGGAGGGAGCTGAGGAAGGCAGGTAGACGCACATACTCAGTGTACATCTACTAAATCAAACGTAGGTGGACATGCATTTTCGAAATAACGAGCTAACTGAGTCAACAGACAGAAAAAGTTTAATAAGTGAGCAAGTTTAGCCGAGAGAAATGACAAGTCCGTACCACTCACCTGGAGATCAGCAATGGGAATAAATACCGCGAGACAACAACCGCGATGACCAACTCTGCAGCAATG
>JAWQFJ010000739.1:37500-50000 GCA_034096865.1 Theodoxus fluviatilis | reverse complement strand
AAAAAGCGAGATGGGCGGGAGAGGGTGAGGGCGGAGAGGGGGCCTATTAACGGAGGCCGCGTCTGGCTTTCCTCGCATCCATCGTGGCCTGTGTTTGATCAATAGCGGAAGGAAGGCGTGCAAGCATAAAAGCGTCCTGCTGCTCAATGGTGCCAGGAGCCAGCCGTTCCTTGGGCCCCAGGAGTCTGGTGGACCATGGAGGCAGCAGCACCACAAGAGGGGCAGGCGTATTTCTACTGGGACCACTCAGCACAGAGCCCACTAATTGAAAATCACGCATCTACCTCTGTACACGGAATCTAAGGACTAACGCCCTCTCAGGCCAAGATAAGCAACCCTCAGGGTTCAATGGGTCTGGTGGCAGGGCAGTCCAAAGACCACTCATCTCTCAAGGGCTGCTGTGATTTCCTCCAGTGTGAGTAGAAAAAAAAGTTTCGTTGAGCTTCATCGATTCCTATCAGGAAAGTTTTGATTTGCTTTAAGCTAAGGCAATGGAATCCCATCTTTTTTTACTAAAGAGGGAAAAAGAAAGGAAAGAAAAGGATTAAGAGAAAGATTTACCCTTGCGACCACAATACTTCATCCAAGAAGAATTTCGTCGTTCAAAAGGCATGTTTCCAACATATAGCATAACTTACATTTTGTGTCGGAGAAATATGTCTCGGATGCTTCATTTGCGATTTAATTAGAATTTAGAAGCAATGGCATCAACAATAAATAAAACCTAATGACGTCAATGTGATATTAAAACCATCAATTCAGTGACTAAAACATGTAACATCTTTACCACAACTTAACGCAATATTTCCAAGGACTTAAGTATGTTCTGTAAACATACAGTGAAATGGTTTATACAAAACATCAAATACAAATGTCAATGAGTAACACGTGGAATAAGACAGCTTCACGAAGAATCTGTTACGGTCGTCATCATGGAACGAGCGAAAACCAGTTTACTCATTTTCTGTATGGCTCTTTCGGACCCATACGCAGAATCGTTCTCAAACACGGAAAAAGATTATAATGTGAAAGTTTATCGATCTCTTAAGACCAATAGGAATTAAGGTAGTAACAGCAAACCTCCTAAAGCTTTAACGACGGGGTGGTAACAAATGGATTAAACGGCATTGTGTAAAGTGGTTTTCAAGTATCATTGAATCCCATCTGCACATCGTCCACATGATATAACACAAACGAGGACCAAGCAGCATTTTTAATTGCCCTCTTCATTTGGGAGAAGAGCCCTATGAAACGGGTCTTTCCTCTCTGTACCGCCAGGTCAGGAGGACAAACAGGAAAAAATGAGTCAGGCTGCCATAGACCGTCCCGAGGGAAGAGGGACAACGGTACAGCTGGAAACTCCTGTGGTTGTGATGGATAGGACAACGCCATTAGAAGTGACTGGTTACAAGAAAACCACTCGTCAACATCTGTTGTTACATAGATAAATTTCATCAATCCCATTTACAATCCATAAGGCTCGAATCATGCCTGTAGAGGTCGTTCCTCTGGAAGCATTCGAGATAAAGTTTCACGTCAATACAATTTCACTAGGCAGCCAGTATTTTCAAATCGCTCGTCATGACATTATACCCCACATGATTGATATCTGCATGGTATTTGCAGCGTCTCGTGACACGAAGTACTCAGTCACTCGATACTTTAAAGGATTTCGCATGAAAAGACGACAGTCATGACAATTCTTGAAAATCACGTTCAGTTAGCTGGATTTTTTTTTTTATCGTCGTCCACAACAGTGTATAATTATTTGCACACATTCAATGTACGATTCAGAAACACGGAAGGTGACACAGAGACACAGACTCCCGTATAGAGGTGGAGAGAAACTTTGAGACATACATGTATATTCGTTACGAAACACATGCGTACACAGCCATACGCACGCACGCACGCACTCACATACACACACACACACACACGCACACACACACAGGGGCACAGGTGTATGCAGAGTTGTTCGGCTGACATGCAAAAAGTGACAATGACAAACGGTCAGTGAGATGAGTATCCAGATACACGCTCTATGCAAAGAATGCAACAAGAAGAAGACAAACTTACGAGAAGGCACTTGGCCCTCTGGTGCCAGAAGGCCGAAGTATCGCACCAAGGGATTTCAATGAGACTGGGTACTGACTTGCCGGATTCCAGCCAAGAATAATGTGGAGTACGGAAGAGGTCTGGCAGAAGTTTCTCCCAGTGGTTCTTAATGGAGGTCTACAATTTTCACATCACGACACCAGCATCCGGCTGGAATGCCCAAGTAGTCTAGGGAAGCTTGACTAGCATTTCCTGAAGTCAGGCGAGGGAGCATTAAATCAGTTTATGAAGGCGACCTTTTTCTCCTCTCCATAAAAAACCCAAGATTCAATCGCACAGTTGACTACGACACAGTCAATGGCAGTCCTTTGCCTCGTTTCAGTTGTCGTCTGCCAAAACAACACAAGTCAATGGACGGGGGACCGCTAGACTTCTGAACTTCGATCGTGCGAGGAGAGCGCTGTGGAGAATTTCTCTCTACGGACCTACAGAGCCCGTTTCCGGCTTTTTTTCCAGCCGTCTCGCCTAGGTTCGGCTCTTTTATAGCTCTGTCACGACCTTTCCCAAAGGCCCCCAGACGAATATCCGGGGCACTTTCCTTGACCCGGGAGGCAAAGCTTTCAGTCTGTCTCGCCTTTTCTCACCCAATGACCCTCTGTGCGATTCTCATCGTTCGTTGTGATCTTCCAAGCCTTATGGCTTCCTCACTAAACCCCAGCAGTTGGCTCCTCTTCGCATGTCCTCCGTGGGTGTCCGTGGTGTTATTATAGTCAGTTCAGTATACACGTAGCGGGGCTTTCCTGATGTCGCTTACCAGCCGATTATGTTCCATCTGTCTCTGGCAATAAACACACTTCAGTTAAATGTATTTCAATTTGCGGTGATTCCCAGTCATCACAACCTTTTCATAAAGTCTCCACAAGTAATCTAAGGTCAAGAAGAGGGACCTACAGCGACATCCGCAGATGCCCAAAGCCTCAACGACACTGCAGCTTTGGCCGAGCCCTTCCGTCGACCTTCCAGCTTGCCAGGGCCTGTCTCTGGCCTCTGTGCCTTTGGGGCAAGCGACCTTTCTCTCAGCTGTGCTCTGTCCTAGGTCTGCCTCCAGGACGACCTTCCGCCGCCTCCTCCTCCCTCCAACTCGCACTGTCCTGCCTCTCCCTCAACCCCCTTGTTCTCAAGTCAGGTTTGTGTTTGCTCTCTCACGGACCAAGGCGAATCTGCCCCTGTTACCATTCGTCACAGTCAACTCGCTCCACAGCCACGTCAGGGGCCCCTGGTCACGACCTGGGCACGCTCACACTGGAGATGGCCGGGTCAGGGGTGAGACCATGAGTACACTTCATCTAGTGTAACTACACCTAGCATACACTTCATCTAGTATATCTCCAGCTTAGCAAGATGGTTAGCATACGAGTGTCCCAGATATCCTGGTCGACTCAAAGAATGAGTTTTGTCCGTGTGTTGCGGATAGTGTGTTTGAAACAGTCAAGTAAGAGAATGTGATACAATAAATTGTGACATGGAAAAAGCAGTGCAACAAAGATATGACGTAAACTCAGGTTACCGTTAGAGCAATAATTTAGAAAATCCAACGTAGCACTTTTGGTTCATGTGTAATTTATGAAAACTGACAGAAAAAAACACACGTGTTTGCTGAATTCTGCATTGACAACAAGCATATGCACTAAATTGATGGCCTCAACAACGAAAACATAAACAATAGCGCTCAGTTACAGATGAGCATTCAAACCTAAAAGCTATCATGTGCATGTAACATATTGTAGCGCTTCGTTTTATGTAACATGGAGAGGACTGATACAAAGCATATTTTTTTTCGCAACTGTCAAAAACTTTATTCTTTTACAATTCTGTGATGACACTGTTGAGATCTGGAGACAAGAACAACAACAATAACAGCAAAGGGCAAAGATGCTTGCAGACATCGTACAAAAGAAATCGCACTGAGACATTTTATCCAGCTCAGTTCTTGCCGTGGATGTGAGACCAAGTGAGGCCATGAGCTATTTACTCGTTCTCATGAACATACAAAATATTAGTGAGAAATCAAAGCTTCAAAGTCCTCCTGAAGTGAACAAAACACTCATCGACACATCAACATTTGCTTTTGGATGCAGTCTGTCTGCCATCGGACTAACAATCTGTATACCAGCCACGCCCAGTTTGTGTTCATGAATAAACCACGTCACACTTATAATCGCGGGACAAAGCCTGCATTTTCCACAACACGAGCATAAGCCTGCGGCGATGGGGAACAAGGAAGAAATGCACGGGAAAACGCTTAATTTTTCGATTACGCAGATCTGTCTCCACGTACATAGACTAATGTTCAGCATCCGAAACGCACACCTGCAAGCAGCCTCATAAATCACTCGGTTTCACAGTGTCACACCTACTGTCATAATTTGCTACTGAAGACCTTCGTAGCACAATAGACAATAAAATAGGTCAGCCCAATTCCACGTGCGAAAACGTCATGTATCATCACGCTGCTAAACGTGCAAGGATCTCTCTCACAGCTCTATCTTCAAACAGACCTTCATACCCTTTCTTCACTCGTTCTTCTTGACCTGATCCGAATCGCCTAACCAGCCACATTATTCTAAGGTAAGTGGAAGGTTGGAAGGCTTGGATAATGAAGGGGATAGAGAAGAGGAGAACAAAGGCAGAACGCCGCAATCCAGTTGACTACCCAGTGAGGGCGGCTATTCCTCCAAGTGGGCTTGAAGGCCGTTCTTAATCGGGCGAACACTCCGGCTCACAAACCACGTTTGAAGTGTACGTAAATGCTCCCAGGACATGTTCTGGTCGGAAGCACAAACCACACTTTTTTCTTCGGCTCGCATGCAAAACGCTCATTTTGAGGATTACAGACACAAATACGAAGAAACCGTAACTAAATAACAGCAATAATTTCTATTTTAAAAATTGTAGAATACATCTATAGTTCACTACAATTGCTATATTATTCAATTCAATATGTGGATCGAAGTCGAATCCAGTCGAAAGTCGGGCAACAGAGTTATATGATACTGCACGGCTTCTCATGTAACTGTGTGGTTCGGGCAGACAACTTCCGGCAGGCGACCTTTTCTTACGCTCCGGACAAGTCCACGAGCAGAGTTTTCGCCCGGCTATGAAACGCCTTTACAGAGGCAGGAGGAATGTGTGAATGGAGGAGGTCCGCGAAGCAGTCACCTCATCACGAACAGGGAAGCTCTTCCTGCTTTCAAAGACATATAGGCAAACTTGAACGTATGGGAAAGCAAACACTGGTTGGAGAGAGGGAACACCTGATGAACGAACGGACTGGATGCCCAAGTGCCGGGTCAGCAGGGACGAGTAATTCGAGCCAAGCAGGCTGCTTAAATAGTGAGGAATTATTTAGAAATCATGAAAAAAAGAGGCTCTACATAGAAAACAAATCATTTTTCAAAAAGTTAAAAAGATTTTATGCATATACCAAATACAATTCCCAAAATGTTTCATACAACTGACGCCACTCAATACCTACCATATCCGAATTAAAATATATTGCAGTCACTACCTTTTGAAATCACCACCACTACCCACTACCATACCCCTCCACCCCTTCCAACCCCGTCACAATTGTTTGTTTTTCCAACAAAGAAAAAGAGAAAAGATGGCCAGAACCAAGCAAAATGGTCGAGGTATCCAAAGTGTGGAGCCATCGGAGGTCAAGCTAAGTGGAGTGTGCATCATGGATTAACTCATCTTGCCCGTTTAGCTCCTATCCCGATAACAACAACGCAGCCATTCCTATTAGATGTCCGAGAGCGTTGTGTGACACGATCATACCGTTGAATATATGAGCATATTCTCATGGCAAAATCTGAAATTTTTCACTCAGGCACGCACGCACGCTCACATACACACACACACACGCACGCACGCACACACACACACGCACGCACTCATGCACGCACAGACATGCACACATCACAAAGGCTGAGGAACGGACAGACGGACAGACATAAAGATAGAGGGACAGTGGGGAGGACCAACTGGTTAACATTTTCACTCACTCACAGAATGATTTGGCTTCTCTCAATTTCACTGTCGTAGATGAGAGAAAAACACAGATCGTTCACAAACACATAACACACCCAAAGCGTGGCTAGCATCAAGTTCGCTTACCATCTAGTTAGATAGCCTATAAGTAACTTGGCTGCTCTTTCTCTTCACCAAAACTTCCCTAACAAATAAACACACACACACACACACACACACACACACACACACACACACACACACACAGAGAGAGAGAAAGAGAGAGAGAGAGAGAGAGAGAGAGAGAGAGAGAGAGAGAGAGAGAGAGAGAGAGAGAGAGAGAGAGAGAGAGAGAGACACAGACAGACAGACCAGACAGACCAGACAGACCAGACAGACAGACAGACAGACAGACAGACAGACAGACAGACAGACAGACAGACAGACAGACTGACTGACTGACTGACTGACTGATTGACAGACAGACACACAGACACGCAGACAGACGGACGGAGAGACAAAAACAGATTAACAACAAAGAGAAGTGTAAGTTAAGCGTGAACGGGCTAAGCACTAACCAACACCGAGTTGCACCACGTCTTCCACCGACAAAGATCCACGGTTAATAACGCAGTCACTCTAATCAGGCAAATCCTGCTTAGACGCCAACAGCAACAACGACGTATGTACCACCACCACCTCCACCTGTGGCCCGCCTACCTGAGGAGGTCGCCCTGCACCTGCCTACTCAGAGCAAGCGTTTTCAGGTGTGCTCCTGTACCTCCAGCTAAAGCGCAGAGGAGAGCGAAATCACGAGGCGGACCCTGCGTCATCACGGGCCTCCCCGAGACGTCACAGGTCGCGGTGATATATCTGCTGCTTCCCCCATTACGGCTGGGGGTCATAACTGCCAAAGCCCCGGCCACCCATTACTTACCAAAGAGTCTAGCTGCCTCCCCTGCAACTCCATTCCAGTCAATTACAGACACAGACAGGCGAGACAAGTGTCTGAGCGCACTCACCTATACGTTGTTTCCTACGTGCTGTAGAGCTGTCGTGTCTGCCCCTTTTTTTGCGTGGACTAGGAAAATCCGCTAGAGCAAGCAGGTTTGGGGGTTTGAAAAGTCGCCAGTGCACCTTTCATGACGCTTGACAGTATGTGACTTCCCATGCTCTCAGGAGCAGAGCCGGATCTAACGTCGCGTTGTGTAACCTGTTCCTAACAACTTGTTTTAACCTCATTGCAACTCAGCGGAGACAGCTTTGAAAATGGTCTAAAGCCTAGCCTTCTGTAAGTGACTCGGAATTCCCTTTCACTTGGTAAGTTTGCTTTCAGACTGACACACCAATACCATGTACGCTAAGAAAGTCAGTCAACGATTTGTAATATATGCACTGTACATGCACTGACCTATTTAATGATACTGATGAAGGCAACCTTATAAAGCTGTCTTTCAAAGAAATCAAAATATCCTGTGGACAGACGGTCAAAACACTATTTCCTACTAAAATCGCTATGAACGTTACATCATACGAGAAATACAATTTCCTTATGACGATGAAGATTTCCTTCAAGTATCCATCTCATGACGATGAGAACATAAAAAAGAAGCAATGAGGATGTGCCTAAGGAAAACCTTATCTGAGCGACGATGGAAAACTATATCAAAATGAGGAACTGCAGAGAGGAAAATAGAAAATGTAAGCAAACTCCTCACAAAACAAAAATGTCCAGAATAAGAAAGAAGACTACAAGATGGTACAGGGCACAGAACAGCGCCACTGTGGAACGAAGGAAGAAGGTGTATGCCAAGAATGGCGGCAGGGAAGCAAGGGAATGGTAGTGATGCAGGGAGTTGGGGAGATGAAGAGACCAGATGAGGCTGGAGGCAAGTGCCAGGAGACTGACTGTACAGAAGTCTGCAGGGGGAAGAAGGAGGGAGGGAGAGAGAGAGAGAGAAGGGGGGGGGGGGGAAGAGACAGACAGACAGACAGACAGACAGACAGACAGACAGACAGACAGACAGACAGACAGACAGACTGACTGACTGACTGACTGACTGACTGACAGGCAGGCAGGCACATCGGCAAGAGGTCGGAATGATGCAAATATGGACAGCCGAATGGAAAGACAGAGTTGAACTGGATCAATACAACGAACGGAGAGAGAGAGAGAGAGAGAGAGAGAGAGAGAGAGAGAGAGAGAGAGAGAGAGAGGATGATGGATGGAGTTTCACCATCTATCAGCCTTTGTAGGCTATGTAAGGCCATTAAGCACGAAACTCACTAGAATAGTTTAGAGTAAACGCACATCCAGTCACGATGTCCCTAGTTATTCGCCTCTTACAAATCGCGTAGGGAGACAGGGTGGGTCTATTCTGACCCCCAACCCACAGGGGGTAGAGAGAGAAAGTGTGAGAGAGAGAAAGTGTGAGAGAGAGAGAGAGAATGAGACACAGACGTATGACAGGCTGGCAGCACACGTGTTGGGGCACTGGTGTTGAGTGACGCCCAGCTTGTTCAGGCCTGGCATTCCTCCACGTAGCTGTGACGGGACACAAACAGCCGCCACGACAAACAGTCACAAACACCAAGGTAGTAAGAACAAGGCTTCCTGAAGAGAAGGAAGTAGGCCAAAATTACATCCTCATATTTCGCCCCCACTGTCTCCTCCAGCACTTGGAGTTCTCCGGTTGTTTCTCGTGCAAAAACCGATGGTTTCAACGTCTGCAT
This sequence comes from Theodoxus fluviatilis, assembly GCA_034096865.1. Taxonomy (NCBI): domain Eukaryota; kingdom Metazoa; phylum Mollusca; class Gastropoda; order Cycloneritida; family Neritidae; genus Theodoxus; species Theodoxus fluviatilis. Next base: position 41,177 of record JAWQFJ010000739.1, on the reverse strand, counting down.
GAATGGTATATCAATGCAAATGTAAGTTAGATTCGCGCAGAAGTACGACAAAGATCGAATCTAAAATATAAAAAACGGCCTATCTGTGAAAAGAATGCGGTGACCAACTGGAAGGTATTGTTGCCCTCTGTATAAGATAAATACCTCATCTGATCCCGAAATCGTGTTGGTTGCAAGTTCAATGCAAGACATGTCAATTCTGCACCAAGTTCTTGAAAACTCCGCAAGGAACTATCAGGTTCCTCTCCTAGCAAAAGCAGCCTCATCTATTTATCGTTTCCCAACAAGTGAGCCACAATGGAGACAAACAAAGCCAGTCATTCTTAAAACGCCCATTTCCATGAGGGTCAAAAATGGAGAGTGAAGTCTACGTAATAGTTATGCTGCAAGGGCATGAAGAAGCAATGGTAAACGAGATATGTTTGACAAATTACATTCCAGCATAAATAAATTCAGGGAGAGCAAAGAGATCACATTTCACCTAATACATCTGTAATGAGGAATTCACCTCTACCATCAAATCAACTCGCTTTTTTTATTCCCCAAGATTGATATTCCAAGTTGTATTCCCTATCCATAGATCTGAAGAAGGTCCATCACCGTGATAAAGCCTTGACATGGCACATACCACTGGAACAAAACCTTTCTCAATAATCTGTACATAAGGACTTGCTCACACATTTATGTTCTTCAAATGAGTGTACAGACACAGATAAAAAAGCACCACGCTCCGCCTCCACAGGACACAAAGACCGAATCCCATGGATGGAGAACAGCAGAAGTCAATCCAACCTGAGACTGAACCACGGCATTTAATCGCCTCGGACTTAATACTGCCAACAGGTCGTGCCACTTCGACAAACCCTCATCTTAAAACAAAAGTTTATGAGCGTAGTGGCTCGACCAGTTAGCGACACTGCGAGGCGATTAGGCAATGCTCTTCAAATGAGAGCAAACATTAGTGGACAAGATTGCATACGGCAAATAGGAGATCAAAAGAAAATGAAGCGTCAGAGACAATCAGATTCGAAATGTACTGCATTAGTAATTTCCATTCTAACCCATCAATGAGATATTAATAAAACAGAGAAGTCTAAAATCATCAGATGATTAAGTCCTCTAGGGCGACCACTCGATTATGATCGTTCGGTTGATCTCAAACCAAATCAGTGGAGTAAATGTTTATCCAGACAGGCAGCTTATGGACGACTGGCTAGGGGAAGGCGGAATATCGTCTGGACAGGTCGTAAGGCAGGGACAGGCAGGCGGGTGCTAGAGATGGTCCAATCATGGTAATGTCAGCGCTGCGTCGCCTGTTCAATCAGGGACTCCAGACAACTTCTGTCCAAAGCCAGATCTGCAATGGCCCCACCAAGGCCGCATACTTGATGGAGCTACTCTGGGCCTGTGCGAAGCGAGGAAAAACTGGAGTTCCTGAATACACCCACTTATCTCTCTGTAAAAAGTAGACTGCTGGAGAACAGCAACGACATGAAACAAAACAAGCAGGTATTTGAAAGTCGCTTTGAATACCGGATAAACACATGGCAAAGTTTCAATTTTAAAAGTTTTCTTCAGGCACAGTGTAAAAGTTGGAATGAAGGGAAGGTCGGATTGGACATTGTCTGATGTAAGACGACGTAATATCTAAAGCCACACTAATTAGATTCGTATGAGCCAAATAAAAGAGAGCATGAATGGATCATTTGCTGGGGTAATCACTGCTGATTGCCGTTCCTACATCAATTGCACAAATTAAGGATGTAAAAATGCACTTGTATTATGTCATGAAAGCTATATGGTTTCAACTTAGAAAGCAACCATTATCTGGACACTTCGAATGGGAAGTATGGCTAAAAGCTTCTTCAGCCCGCTAAGCTTCTATTCTGCCTGAGTTACAACACACTGTTCGATCGCTTTCGTCATTAGAGAAACAGACTCAATTCTATCAAAATCCGGATGCCAAGCACGTCTGTCCGTCTAGAAGTGAACGGCACACTACACTGCGGCCGTCATTTTCCATGGGCACTCTGTCGACTGTTGGCAGTCTCACATCACGCGAATCAAATCGTAGTCTCCGATGCTTTCTGTTCATCACTCTTTAAGAAGAAAAAAAGCACTTTGCTGAAAGTGTCAGAGTACTTGCAAACTACCACCTTGACCGCTCGTGCTCTCTAATAGTAACTACCGGTATTTACAAACAGCACCATTGCACAAACATACCATGGAAGTATCTGTCTTCTTCTCATTCTGGTGAATGAAAGTGTCCCAGATATGGCACATGAACTGACAAACGCAGAGATTTTTCCTTATCAGGACAGGAAAAAGTTCTGTCACGGGTCGAGAGGCACAAACAGGATACAGGAAGACCACAGGATTTCAGGAAGACACAGCTCACACACACACACACACACACACACACACACACACACACACACACACACACACACACACACACACACACACACACACACACACTGCGTGTGCCATGAGTTCTCTAACCCTGAAACTGTTTTAATATCACTTAACCGGGAGAACAACACATGCACAGTGGAAATGACTCATCGTTCGTTGGAAATATATCTCTACCTACTAAATGAATGTTACTTTAGCCATTTCAGAAAGGAAGAGCTTCAATAAATAAAAAATCATCAAACTGTAACCTGAGATCACAGTTGTCGTTTTGTTTCTTTCATCAAGACTATTATGTTAAATGACACATACAACTTGATGTACATTCTTCAATCTTTTGACGTACGTGTTGTTTTCCATGAGACGTTCAAAATCAAGGCAGTTTGGACTTTTTAGTTACAAAGAAATAAAAACACGCTTTAAACCTATACCTTGCAGTAATCATTACGACTGTACGCGGATGTGCAAGAGGTTGGACAGAGTGACATGGCGCAAATAGATCACACGATCACAATATCTCAAATTGCCGCAAGCACCGCATCGGTCATCCACCCACCTGTCTGCAATCAGAGCTTCCGTGTCCAGTTCAAAACCAGCGCGGGCCTCTTCCACATCACCAAGGGCCATCACAGTGCTGCAGTGTCCACACACTCTGGTGCACGAATGCGACTCCCAGTGTGCAGTCTTTGCAAGGCAGATGCTTCACGGGGACAGGGAGGAGTGGAACTCCCATGGAGTGGGGACAGCCAGAGGCAGGCGACAGTGCGATGTGGAGTCACAGAGCCAAGTCCACGTCTACTAGCGTGGTGAGAGGGTGATGCTGGTGCGTTGAGCCCAGTGACTGGTACCCCACTTCCTTCTTCACGGCACTTCAGAGCGCGGGTCGAGTGAGAGAAAGGGAGAAGGGGGGGGGGGGGGGGGGGGGGGGGGGGCTGCATAAACGCCGACGAGCTGAGTGGAGGGTGATACGACGAGGTATGGGAGGTAAGAGAGGAGGGGGGGGGGGACATCTACGAGGTGGGGGTGGGGGGTGGGGGGGATGTAGGGGAGCTGAGGATCAGCGGGTAGATGGGGGGAGGGTGGGTGGGGGTGGAGCTTGGGCAGCCCGTCACGCTGGGCAGAGAGGAAATTGAACGGACCCGGGCTCTGCTCTCCCTGATTTCCCTCTCTCCAACCACTACCCTTCCCCTCCTCTCCTCTGTGGTCCCCCAGCTCCATGTCCTAGTCTAGCCAGAGTTACTATTGTATCTCTGGTCTAGCAGTCT
>JAWQFJ010000739.1:0-32500 GCA_034096865.1 Theodoxus fluviatilis | reverse complement strand
TATTGAAACAAGACTGGAAACAAGCATTTTAATTCATTGCAAAGTGCCACTTTTACACAAAAATGACAATTTCTTTCATCACTGCACAAATGACTGCTTTTAGAACTTGAGAGAGTCTTACCCAGTCATGACTCAGCCCCTCAGAGTGTAGCTTGGCAATAAGAAATGTTCCAGTGGCATTCCACAAATGGATTTCACACATTTTTCCTTCTCAATTTAGAAGAAAAGTTCAGGCTTAAGAGGCTGAGATGGATTTAATAATGCAATGGTGTTTGTGGGACTTCTTTGTGAAGCTGATTGTTTCAGAGGATGCTTCAGCATTGACAGAAAAATGCATGAAGGGAAAAAAGGTCCAATGACCAGAGAATAAATATCCATGATGACTAATCATTTATAATAGTAATTAGATCAATTCATATAAAAATAAATAAAAAAACTCTCATGGTATTAAAGCACCCACTGAGCTCTAGGGGACCATTCCACACACACCCATTCCCACCCCTCCTCTCTCTCTCTCTCTCTCTCTCTCTCTCTCTCTCTCTCTCTCTCTCACACACACACACACACACACACACACACACACACACACACACACACACACACACACACACACTCACACATATGTCACAATTGTGTTTTGAGGAATCAACTTTCTTGCATAAGTAGTTTCGTAAATTAATACAAATGGCTTTAGAAAGCATAATGGCCTGATATTGTTTGCTATCATGAACACATCATCATCAAAAATCACTTCATCTGTGGTGCCCTAGTTATTGATCCTTTGATGACAGTGCACAGGCACTTCAAAATATGAATAGACCTTACACATGACACCATACATTGAGTTACTATAAAACACAACAGCCTAAATCAAACTAAGTAAAGTCATAATCTCAGCTGTGTTGACTTCTAATTTATCAAGATATCCCAGTGAGAAATTGAGATAAAATTTTCATTAAAACATAATACCACAAGAGCAGAATAATGCATCCTCTGTGTGCATACACTCAGAATGGTTTCTTAACCATTTGAATCAATTTACTGACCAAACATTTATCCCTCCAGGTTTACCGGAGGTCCTCACAGCATTATCTGTCTCTCTGTCTGTCTGTGTGTGTGTGTGTGTCTGTGTGTCTGTCAGTCCCAACTTAACGGCTGATATCTCAAAAACCACTGGACGGATTTCCTTGACATTTTGCACACTTACTGGAAGTTAGGTCCGATTGAATGTATCAAATTTTCAGAATCGAGGTTTGAAAAGAAAGTGACTTTTTTTTACGTTTTTGTGTTGCAAAAAAGGCAAGGGACGGAACTCTGTCCCGACTCAAGGGAAGTTTGGCATGTGTGACGTGATCATATGACGTCGAATAACGTGACGTAATTTTGAGGAGATTGGACATTGGTGAAGGAGAAAGAAGGATTTTTTTTATCCCTCCAGGTTTACTGGAGGTCCTCACAGCTTTATGGATTAGCTTACTCGGTAGCACGTCAAATATTTTTTTGTCGCTGGGACATGCTTGGTTGTAGGGGATGCGCGTACGGGTTCGAATCCGCACAGAACCTTTTTTTTTGTTAATGTATGTATGGTATTTGAGAGAGAGAGAGAGAGAGAGAGAGAGAGAGAGAGAGAGAGAGAGAGAGAGAGAGAGAGAGAGAGAGAGAGAGAGAGAGAGAGAGAGAGACCCCACCCGTTGTTGTACGCGTGAGAGGTTGCGGGTTCGAACCCGATCTTCTGTTGTTGTTGTTAAATCACTCTTCTTTATTTTTAAAAAAGACAACAAATGATCACTGGGCACAAGGCATGAATGAACTTTATTTGTAAAATTCAAACGATTCCACTGCTATTTACAACACTAGAAACTGCTTGAAGTAATCATTGGGTGCATCAGCGGAGGACATGGCATGATACGTAATTTAACGTAACTAATGATATAATGTAATCTTCTACTATGTACAGCATCAAAATTAATTAAGTGATCTTGGGCCCCAAAGTGGAAGAAAGGGCACAAGACATAATTTCTCCGTGTGTCAAGATCTTTTCGTTTTGATCGTAGATCGGTCTTATTTGCTGTGACAGTTCAGAGTTTGATGACATCGACTGTTACATTTCGTCTTTATTTTGTAGCATTTGCATCTGTTCCTGCAGAGCTGCATTTGACATAGCCCTGTCCACCACTCTGACCCAAGAATTATTGCCTCTCGCAGGCTCACGAATTTGTCGTAGTTAATGTCTCCAATATCCAATATCTTTTGTGGACCTAGTTCAAACTCATTCCTTTTGTGCCAGCCGTTCAAAATCCCATGGCTGGTTCCAACAATGTGAGTGTTGTTACCTCTTCTATCTAAAACAACTCCCAACATGTTTCTAGGATCCCCTCAGCCTCTATCAACGAGTGGAATAGAGACTGCGACAATGTCTCCTTTTTCTGCAAGGCAAAGGTCAACTTTGCTTCTTTTCACCATTCACTCAGCCTGTTCAACTTGACACTTTTGAATGGCTTGTCGATAACAATTGATTTCCCGTTGTCTACAAAACAAAAGAAGGAGCGCTGTGCGGCACCGCGGCCGTGGAAGGTTGTACATCCATGTCAGCTGAGTCACAAACTGCCTCACCTATGATCACATAAAATGCTGTTAAGTTGAAATTGTGGTGCCAGCTGATCCACCTGCTCCTGGTTTAGTAACACTGACAGAAGCATCTGGTCTTTCAGGTTCACTTGGAAGATTGCCTGAAGATGGAGTGGGTTTAGCTTGAGGCGACGCAATAGAACCCGCAATGGTAGGGATATCGTTTTCTGTCTGTAAGTGATTTAACTAATCAACGAGTAGAGTTGTAGAATTGAGACCTACTCTGGGCTCAGCCCCAGACATTGCATGGTAGAGCAATCCTCTGATCACTGCTTGTGTGCCCTGTTTTTGGCAAACTAAACAAATTGCAGTCCGACCGCTGACCAGCGTGTCGTTTGATTGTCAGTCATCCACGCGATCACCATTTCTTTAATTTTTGCGTTTGCTCTCTTGACTGAATCCGACTTTGTGGGTGACATATTTCTGACTGTATTCAGTTTCCACATTTCCCATAATGACTGACTTTCAGGCAAAATGGGTGAAAAATGTTAACAACTTTTAGTCATTTCCGGGTAATGACTGAAATTTTTAGTCATTTCCAGAAATGACCAATCAAAACAGCTATTTCCGGAAATGACAGAAATGTTCAATCATTACCGGAAATGACTGGTTTCCCGATTTGACTGTAACATATCCCTCTTGTGGCATGCATCAACCCTCTTCAGTCCTTTCTCTTCCTGGATAAATTTTGGCTCGTGCAGTTGAATCTCCAGAACCAGGAGAAAGCGGTGTAGTTTTAAAAAAGAAGAGAAACATTCCTCTCAAATCACAGTATGAGCCGTGTGGTTAAAAACAAAGTTCATCGTTTCCATATGTACATGTAAATCCCCCCCCTTGTTGAGGAAAGAAATGAAAACAAAATTTGAAAACAGCTGCAGTACAGCCTGAGCCAAGTAAACCATATCATGCTTGTAAGTCTATACCAGATCGTAAAATTCTGTCCACTCTTACAGTTTAAAAACATCCAAATATCCACAGATGAAAATTGCTGGTAGCTCAGTTCACCAGAGTTCATCTGTGGTCAACATAGCGTGGTAAGGAACTGTCACTCTTGTTGATGTAAACACACACGCACCTCCACACTTTGACAGTCACGGTGGGAGAATAAAATTTCCGCACCAAATTCTGATATGCATAAAATAAATGCAACATAACGATGACATGAAGATGCTGTGGCCAGCGCAAACTCACCGATGAACAGTGCCCCTTTTCCTGTCGGTCTGTGCGAGCTTCAAAATTCGCCGCTCGTCGCCCCAACCCAGAGATAAGAACAGTCTGCCTTCCGTGAATGTGAGCGCCACCTTCTGGCAGAATAAAATGCCACTTCCGGCGCCTGACCCACTCACTGATTGCGTTTATTTTGGACCAAGGGTCTAAGCTTATCACTTTTGCAGTCAGTATGGAAAAATCCGCAGTGAGAGTCTGTGTTTGTTTCTTGAATGTTGTGATATCAGGGGCTGCTTTTGATGAATTGAATGGGAACGGGCTTTAAGGATTTGATCGTCCGCAAGTTTACGTCTGGTAAATATGGCCGAATGTATAGATCATCCTCTTCGCGTCGATCACGTTCGACGGAGGCGCTTGAGCTCCTCTGGAAGCGCCAGCGACGAACACGAGGACGAAACCTTAGATCCACGCATCCAGGTAAGTTAATGAGACGATTAATCAAAGCGGACGCTGTGAGTGCACTGTGACTGTCCTCAATTTGAAATGTTTCTGTTTTCTGTTCTACTGTTGCTAGATAACCTCGACTGCATTCAAATTATAAACACAAGTTATGTTTTTACGCCGCGCAACGATTAGTGATATTTTGGTAACTCGGTTTACATTCAGTCGGCAAACTTATAATTGGTGCATTGTTTTTATCTCATTTAGCATTCTCTTTGTCGTTATTAGCATATGTCTTGCAAATTGAATTATCATTTCGTCATATAAGATAATCTTTGTTTTGACCTGTTCATCACCATGATTCATTGATTGATACATTTGTTTCAGGTGGAGCTGGAAAAGCTCAATAAATCGTCAGAAGAAATAAACAGGCTAGAACTTGAGCTTGATGTAAGTTTGCAGTTGTTAATATCTTCTGTGGATTAATCGTAATGATTTTTTGGTTACCATCTGAGTATCTATAAATCTACTTAATTGGTTTTACTGTGCACAGAAGCCAGGAAGTATAATTATTTCTAAGAGCTGTTGCCTTAAAATAAACTTAGTAAATTGTGAATTTAATGCTAAAGTTCATTAACTTGTTGCATACTTGACATTTTAAACTCTTGTAAGTTGTATGCCTGGTACTGGTACTAGTGTAGTTAGGTAATAAGTTTGGAATCAGAAATTTCATTTTCAACTTTAAATTCCAGTAGTGTTTTCTTCCACCTGTCTTGATGCTAAAGTAAAAGCCATTGTGAAATATGGTGGATTTGTTCCAGGATGCAAGAGCCAGCTTCCGCCAGGCCTTGTCAGACTCCTCGCAGAAACTCAATGCACTTGCCAAAAAACTTGGTGCTTGTGTCGAGAAGGCCAGACCTTACTATGAAGCTCGAGTTAAATGCAAAGAGGTTTGTCCTTGTATATATTGCAGTTTATATTTATGAATGTAGGTTAATCTCCTTGCAGCTTGTCTTTGCTTTCCACACATTCTTAATCAGACCACTTCTAATAGAAAAAAAGCACACAAAAAACAAGATATGTTGTTTTCCTTTTGAATTACAAAAAAATCCAAGAGTTATATTTCAATATTAAAGTCTTATCATCTTGTATAAACAAGGTTTGCTGAACTTTGGTGTGTTTGTGTGTGTGTGTGTGTGTGTGTGTGTGTGTGTGTGCGCGCGTGCATGTGCATGCATGTGACTTGTGTGTGTTATTAAGTATACAATTTTTAATGCTAAAGTAGTCACAGGATGTATGTCATAATACAAATCAAGCACACAAAAGTAATGCCTGTATTCATGTACCTTGAATATATCCTTGTGATGATCTCCTCTTGCTATGCATTTTGAATGCATACTTGCTTTTCCCTTATTCAATAAAATTGTTGGCATTTTAACTTTTATCATAGTTGATTCTGTCTTCTGAGATCAGTGATGGCTTATGAATAGATTTGTGGCAGTGAATAGATTTTTGGCACCAAAAATCCCTTTCATAGCTTATGAATAATTTATTATAATGAGACTTACTGAGGACATAACAAGGAATCAGTGCATATTCATCTTGTTGTCTTCTTATTAATCAGACAGTTTTTCTAAGATAGTACAACAGGGGCATATCTTCCCAACATGTGTGTATGCTGTGCAGGCTCACCAGGAGACACAGAAGGCGGCCATCAGGTATGAGAGGGCTTGCAGCATGCATGAGGCCGCCAAGGAGATGGTGCAGCTGGCAGAGCAGGGCTACATAAAGCGAGAGCACTCCACTGACCCCGCCTGGCAGGAGATGCTTAACCATGCCACCATGAAGGTAGGCAGTTGCAAGACAGGCATCATCCAATCCCATTAGATACATTACTGATATGTGACCCTCCACCATGGAATGAGTCGCTTTGTCCCCCTGGGCCATTTTCAGGTTTTTACTCTGTCTGAAAGTATTTTAAATGGCAATCACAATGGTGAAAACCGTTTGAAAATCGGACAATTAGTCTCCGAGTTACAGGTATTTGAATTTACTTATCCTCGGAAATGTGTTTCTGATAAAATTTGAAATAAAAGTTTTGAAACTTCAGCACAACAGTTTCCTTAGCAACCATGCATGCATTTCTTTGAAATTTGGCACCGTCATACAACATAACATAAAAAACTAACACACAAATTTTCAGTTTGAAACATAAAGTAGTTTATTGTCAACATTGTTTCAGAAAATATACGAAAATGTACGTTCACGGCTAAATTGTCGCAATGGCTTACTGATCAAAAACCTATTCATAATAATTTTAAAATTAGTGCTAATGTGCACAGGTCCAAGAAACACAAAACAAAATGCTATGTGATATGAGATTACACAAAAATGTTTATGTAGTAAAGGGTGGGGGTGGGGGGTGTGCACGGTGATTGTTAAACTATTTATACGCCACAATGGGAACTGATGATGCTATTAGATTCCAAAGAATTTTATTCAAAGAAACATACAAAACTATTTACGTAAACAATGTTGATGCGGCCTCGACCTGAAAACAATCATACAATATGTAGTTTCAGAGCCAGTCCAACTATTTAAAGTCATTTCATCATTACTGTTCATTTAATACAAAGATTTCTCAAACAAGCAATGCGAGATGTACAGCAGAGAGCTGAATACTCTCTCGAGTCTGCACATTCATCTTCGTCAAATGTAAACAAAATTCAAATTGCGGGTTGAGATCGGCTCCGTGGGGGCTGAAAGTGATATCGATCTGTTGATTTGCATCAATCTGACACAAGAAATCAGTAATACACTATAAATTTACAAGTTTACGGGAACATACCTTCATTAATGCTTGTTTTCCGTCGAAAAATCAGCAGTAGTGAGTCAAAATCACGATAGGCAGGGAAGCGTGGCGCGTTGGAGGCAGAAGTGCAAACACCTCAAGGCTCACTCTAAGCTGCGCTCCGATTGGCTGGTTCCTTCCCTCTCCCATATGGTCCATAGTTAAGCGAACCAATCAGATTGAAGGTTTTGAATGCATAGAGTGATATCAGTTCTTACAAAAAGGATCCAAAAAGCTGCAAAACGGTGAAAAAAAATTATTGAAATCGGTTAAGTAGTTTTTGAGATACAAGCATTTTAAATTATGAATATTTAATGAAGTATTTATGTTGAAACCCCTCTTGCTTTAATTAAATATTTTAACGTATTTAGAGACAGATTTGGTAAATGAAACTCGCTGACATTGTAAAGGATTACTGAACCAGAAACAACCAAAAACTCAAAATTGACAACCCACACCCCTTGTACCTATTTCCAGGGCTAGCGCCGAATGGTTCCAGGGACAAAGCGTCTCATTCTGTGGTGGAGGGTCACATATAGGACTGAAAAATGAAGCTTGTAGTCTTTTCTCTCGTATCCTGCCTAGACCCCTGGCAAGTGTATGAATTAGATATGGTTGAAATGGTTGTAGTGCTAAGTGAGCATTTGTGTATGATTATAGAATATTCTAGTTTGGACTGACTGTGTTAGACTGTGCTTTTTAAAGTTTGGAATAGAAGAGTGCTTAGCTGATTCCCAGGGTGCTGAATAATTTCTGTTTAAGTCCACAGTGGAAACTTGACTGTCCACAGGTTAGAAGAAATAGCTCTGTAGTTTTGTCACGTGCATGTGCGCACACACACACACACACACACACACACACACATGTACACGCACACACACACACACACACACACACACACACACACAGGCGCACTCACACACATGCACACACACACACCCAGGCGCACTCACACACATGCACACACACACATGAATGAATAGTATTTATTCATCCAGTTTGTATGGATACATTGTAAGACTGGTCTCTTGCATCATTTATTGACGGTTTGTTGCTTGCATGTGTAAGCTTTTCGATTCATGATTAAGTTCTTATTCATGTTTCTCATGTCACAGGTGAATGAAGCAGAAAAGGAGCGTCTGGAAAGTGAGATGGAACACCAGCGCACCACCCATATTTTCCAGGAAGCAGATACCCAAGTACAGTTTTTGCAGAAGGAACTTAAAAGAGCCATAGCAAAATCCAAGTAAGTTGTCACAGAACTAGAAGAGAAAATCTGTATTGCTGTTCCAGGTTTCATAGAAGCTGATCTTTCATGACAGGCAGATACATTCTCCTAACTCATTTCACTCTGAGGCTTCTCTTTCCATAATAACCTGCAGTATGGTGCATCATATTTGCATTACTCTATAGCTGTTTCCTGGCAACATCTGCAAGCTTTTCCATCTGAATTCAAACACATTCATTCTGGCAGTCAGAGATAGTTGGATGGAAGGGGACGTCATCCAATGATTATAACTTTTATTATGCAGTATCCCACTTGCATTTCATGCCCCTCGTGTACTGAGCCCTGGTAATTACTCTCTTTTCTTCTGCTGTTTGCTTAGTTTGTCAACCAGAAGGAGTTTTCTGCAACTAAGTAATCTAGCCAACCAGCACTGGCTTGAAAATTTGTGAGTAGTCTTTATACTGCAACCTACAAGCCCCCTTCTTCCCCAGCTATTTGGACTGTGCCAATCACTCTAGTCTGGAAGTGGATCATGCTAAAACAACAGTGAGATGTTGAGAATGTGCATAACAGCTTGAAAGTGGAGCCTGGATGTATACATTAGTATGTGATCTGGGCTTGCTCAAACCATGCCCAGTGACCTTTGGCATGTTGCTATGACAGGATATGATTAACACAGGAATTTGTTTGTAATGTCCTAAAGTGTCTTTTGTCAAGATTACCCTGGCTGGCTGTTGCAGTTCTTTGCTGTGAATATGGGCACATTTGAAATCACTCTACACAGCTTTTTAGAACCACAATACTGTCAGTTTTAGAAATATGCAAGTTCATTTTTGTTGTATTGAAATGTCATAAATGTGAAGACAATTTTAATCCTCTAGAAGACTGAATTGAGATTATTAAGTTATTTCATTTCTCTTATTTGTCCATGATAAAGATGAGTAATTGAAAATTTGATGTGATCATGGAGTTCAGAAAATGTAATAACCAAATGCACATATAATGTGTAAATTTTTGCCCAATGAGATGTGAAGCATGTTGGCACCTCACTCTCCCTGTTGTTTTGGCATTATGTTATGTTTCTTCCTTATATGGGACAGCACAGCTTGTCATGATAAGTTGGCTATGACACTTCCTCTGCTCTCAGACTTTCATGATGGCATGCTTTCTCTTGCTTCTGTCTTAGAAAGTCAGCAAGCTGCTTTTTTGAGATATGGGGTTGATTTCTACCAAAGTCTTAGTCTGTAAACAAATCTTGGGCTTTGAATAAGAGGTTGAATAGAATTTATTTTGTTTTCAGTATGATTGTTTCTGCTTTTTTTGGCTTCTTTTTTTGCTATCAAAATGTTTTGAGTGGCTGAAAATGTGTTTAACTATGTATATAATTCTTAGATTATTGCAAATTTATTAAGCATATTTCTTCAGATATACATATTTGTGTTTTTCAACTCAATTCTTCCTCAAAGTTCAGTTGTTTGTGTTTCAACTTGATCTTCACTTCAAGATGTACTTACACCTGCATTTTGTGTCATCATGTCAGTTAGATGTATGCATATGAATGCTTTTCCCTCCTTTGATTTGTTTTCAACATGCACTTAGAAACTTTCTTCTCTGTTCTCTTTCGCATTAGTGGGAATTGCAATTTGCCTGTGGTTTATAGAAGTTGAATTTACTGGTGATGCTTAGTGTGATTGTTTCATGCAAATGCATGAGTGGGAATTGCAATTTGCCTGTGGTTTATAGAAGTTGAATTTACTGGTGATGCTTAGTGTGATTGTTTCATGCAAATGCATTGGAGGTATTTGCAGTTTGTCTTTATCCGGCAACATAAATGTGCACACATGGAATTTCAGTCAGTTATTTTCCCCTTTGAATATGCGTGTGTTTGTATGTCTAATGTGTTGTCACCTGCATTGTGCTTCTTGCAGTTTCATTTATTGATTTAGGGAGCTGTTTCAATTTTTGTTACTTGGTGTGTGGGGTCATCATTAAGTGAATCTGACTGTCGAGAAAAGAGAAACCTTTAATTAGATGCATGGCTGATTATGTGAAACTACAGATGAAAGTGTGATTGTTGCCATGTAATTGTAGGAATGCTCTGCTCATTTAATATGGTATGAAAACCTTAGTCTGTCTTGTAAATCATTATAAAGCATAGCTCATAGAGATTAAGAAAAAAGCCCCCCCCCCAAAAAAAAAAAAAACAAAAGATAAGAAAAAAAGCATAGATTATGTGTATTGGACTTTTTTTTTTTATACGTAATGTGCGGAGTGTATGATTTTTAGTTTAACAATTTATTTGAAACCAGTAAGTGAACTCTCAGCCAGAAGTGGGAGTAAATATTATGTGGAAATTTCTAGGTGAGGATTAATTAACACCTAATTAGTTACCTGTCAGCATCACCTACTGGAGAAAAGAATTGTGTGCTTGGAGGATTTGATAAAAATAACTTTTTGCAGTGCTTTTATTGCCATTTTAATTTATTTTGCCAGCCAGCTAGTGTGTGTTAGTGTTTGTGAACTGATTCAGCATTACTTAAGATTATGTGCTTCCTCTTCAGACCTTATTTTGAGATGAAAGTGAAATTCAACCAAATGATGGAGGTAAGTGTCTGTTGCTTGAAAAAAAAAAAAAAAAATCATTGACATGGTTTCTCGTCAGCATAAGCAACTAATGGATGAAAGTCTCTCAATGTAAGCAACCATATAAGTTTCTGCATTGCCTGAAAAGTATTCATTGATTTTGCATGTAATTTCCTACAATCAATATAGCATTACTGATTGTTATAATGGAGGTGGCCTTTACTTCAACACATGTGATGTATCTGGTACCTTTTGATATATCTTTTCCTCTTGCAGGACAAAAAAAATGTTGCCTCAGATTATCAAAATTTTCCAGAACCCATTTTTCTCACTATGTCACCAGTACCACAAACAGGAAGGATACTCTTTTTTGTTCTTATTCTGCAAATTGTATTTAATACCTTTAAGACAAGTTTTCATGGGCTCTCTTTTTTACTATTGTCAGGGTAAGAGACTTATGGTAAGTTTGTTTTTTGTTGTGTTTTTATTTTATTTAAACGGCCTGTCCCCCCAAAAAATTTAAGGTTTTTCTGCTACTTATCTTTATGTGTGATTCCCACTCAACTGTTTGCAGGAATACAAATGGAATGTGTGCCTATTCTTTGACCAGCACATGTAAGTCATTTGTAATGATTATCATTGCTTATCTTGTGTTCTCCATGCTGTTGCCAGGATCACAAGCGGAAGGTGGGCGTGCTGGAGGAAGATGTCTCATCTGCCAAGTCGCTCTATGCTCAGGCACTGCGCAACCTGGAGGCCATCAGTGATGAGATCCACCAGCAGCGTCTAGACCGCCAGAAGAAGCGACAACTGGGCAAGCGAGGGTCTGGGGTGGGAGCAGAGTCACCATCCCCTCCCCCTTCCTGGGACAAGGGTGGGGGCCGGGTGGAGGGGCGGGACACGCCTCCCACTAGTACTGACAGTTTGGTCAGACCAGACCACCCTGCCATGATGTCACCAAGAGAGAGCTTGAAGCCAGACAAATACAATGCCTCCTCTCTACCTTCAGTCATCCGCAGCAATGTTGCCGACTCGCGCAGGGAAAGCTACCGCCGTGCAGTGAACCCCAGCACCAATGAAGCATTGAACAGCCCAGACAGTGTGAACTCTGATGACTACAACGAAGATTATGATGTTCCATCCTTGGAGGAGGAGTTCATGTCCCTTCCTCCCAGCCAGTCCTCTCAGGAATCAGTCAGGGCGTGGATCCACCATCCACTGGAGTCCCCAAGCTCTGGAGTGCGCTGCATCAGCAGCTCCCAGGAAACGGGGGAAGAGGAGGATGTTTTCCAGAATGCTGAGCTTCGTCGTCAGGAGTCTCGGGAACGCTCTTCCTCTCAGCCACCTGACGTGGTCACTTCTCACTCCCCCTCTGCCCCTCGCTCTACAAATCGCCAACGGTCTCTCTCTGGGACGGAGGCGCAGAAACCTTCCCGCCCTCTATCCACAGGGAGCACTCCTCCAGCTGGTAGTCCAGCCAGTGGCTCTCCCTCCGCAATGCGAAAGTCCAAGCTTCAGGGACTGATCTTGCGTGTGGACCCCACCATGGACCCCATGCAGCAAATGCTGAATTCTCGCTCCATCCAGCAGAAGACCACCACTGCTCGACCATCTCAGTATTACACCACCAGTGCCAGCACTGCTCCCCAGGTCCCACCCCAGCCTTCTCGCCCTGCGGAGCAGCCCCCAGTGGAATCAAACTCTGCAGTCAAGGCTTCTCCTGGAGGAAAGAGGCCGATGCGAAGAACAGGCAGCGGCCTGAGTGATGAAGACCAGACCCTTAAGGTGCCTGGCACAGGAAGCTCCACATCTACCGAAGGGGTGGAGGATTCATCCGATACAGAAAGCATTGCCAGCACTGGGCCGATGCTTGATGATGATCAGGTGGAACTCCTGACTTTGGACTTCACAAAGGAGCCCATGGTGCGTGATGACATCCCCCCTGCTACCTTCCGCCGTCAGAACTGGAGTCGAATGAGTCTCCCACCTCGCCTTAGCTACCTGGAGGGCTATGTTAAGAGGAAGAGCCGAGAGTTCGAAGGACAGAACTCCTCCATCCAGGAACAGATATCTGAGGAATCCCCTAGTCCGGATGACCCACCTGAGCGGATGCCAGGGCGCCAGCAAACATGATGTGGGAAACTGTGAATGTACGTCTGCACAGGTGCCAGTGAAGGAGTCTATCTCTAGTCAGAATTTTGAGATGAAAAGAAATGTCTCTTCATGGCTAGTCACTATGCTTGTCTGATCTTATTGAAGGAGTAGGAACAATGAGTAGATAATATTGTATATTAAGTAGTTGCCTATGGCGGGATAGCAAGATCTATTAGATGTACCTGATGTGTGTAAAACATGACTGATGAAAGAGATTTGGAGTTGACTGACTATTATGTTCAGACAAATGAAGCCAAGACTTCTTGCAATATAGTCATTGGGTACATTGCCCTTGTACTAAGTCTTTCACAGCGTATAGAGTAACCAAATACTGTGAGATTACATTGAGGCAAGGTTGCCTATGGTGACCTTTGAAAGCCAACAACAGATGGACTCTACCACTGACCTGAGTGCAATGCTAGATGTACTCTTTCTCGTGATTTTTGCTGGTCTCAAGGATCTGATGTCAAGATCTTGAAAGACAATGCTTACATTTGCATTTGGTTGTTTTATTACTACTCTTACTATTACCAAAAAAAAAAAAGTCCTTTTCAGTGGGAAAATGGAATTTGAGAAAATGGTAATCTCTAAATGAATCTCACTTAGTGTGAATGATACTGAAGCTGCAATTGTCTGTAGTTTATCAGGTTTGTAAGATGAACTTGTTAAAATGGTGAAGCAGCTTGCTTAGTGAGATTGGGGACAATAATGGCCAGAGTTTTGGTTTGGTTTTATGTTGTTTTTTATGGCACCTTTTCAGTCATGTACATTGACTTAAAAATGATGCCAACACCAGCATACTTAAAAACCACAGGACCTGTTCTAAGATTAAAAAAGAATTGTGTTACCTGTGTGTATAGCTATATGTCAAAGTGCCAACTTACACCCAAGCGGCTCTAGGCTATGAGGGTTTACTAGTCCTGTATCCATCCTTAGTTTTGGTTGTTCATTACATTCAACCTTGACTGTGCTGATGGTTTTTGAGGTGGGAATGATCTGCACTGATAGTTTTCATCTGGTATGCATGTTCTTGTGGTGTTCTGAAGGAAAAGCAAGCAAGAATGAATTTCTTTTTGGTAATTTGTTGGAAAGATACAGCCATGATTTCTGTGCTGCAAAATGTTTTGATTCAGTCAGCTACTGTGATTCCACAACTGATCTACTTCACTATATATGCAGGATTTGGATAGGACTGGGTTAATTTGGTCTGGACATGGGTATTGGGATCTATTGCGACATAACTTACAGAAGGTGAACTGTAGCCAAGTTCACTTTTTTTTTCTCAGAGCATTAAAGTCCTGAATTCCACTTGATCTCCTTCTATTGCAGTCACAGGTTGTGAACTGTTTGGTACCTCAGATGGGCTGGTTTCTGCCTGGTTAGTTATGCTGTAGGTTTGATCTAGTTGTTGACTGTGGGGCCTGATCCAGCTTGTGATAAGCACTATCTGTTGAGTGTTGATGTGGCTTTGCCCTTGAGAAAAGGCTTCTAACAACACCAAAGCTAAGGAAACCTAGGAATGAATGCCAGAATAGTGAATGAGCATAATAGCCCAGGCGTTCTTGGCCTTCAAATGATCTTGGAGTGATCTCTCAGGGGAGTTGACACAGCCTGTGTTGAGTGGGGAGAATACCTCACATTCTTGGATTGTCATACACACCCAAAGCTGCTGAAACATGTCCTACTCCAAAGTCAAGTAACACCAGTCTTGAGTAAAACTTTAAATGCAAATACATGTGCTCAAATTGTTCAAACTATGTATGTGATCTTCAGCATGGAATTTGGAAAGTCTTTGCATTGAACTTACTTCTTTGGATTGGGTCTTATGTAGTTTTATAGATTGTTGGACATGATTTACTAGTACAGGATGTGTGTAACAGATTCAGAAGTTATTAACTTGTTTTTGAAGAGTGTATCAAAATGCAGACCTGACATTTCAGTGCAGTTGCACTAAGCACTAGAATCTTGTAAGATCTTTGCATTTACTTGCCCATGTACTAGCCATCCAACTGCCAAGTTTTGGCCTTTTCTTTATATCTGTCAAAAACTGGGGAGGAGTGCATTCTTCTTCTCTCTTTCTCGTCTTTAATCCGCAAGATGGCACCACAAATGTGCAGTACGTTTTGCAGTTCTAGTCATGTTTTGGGCTGTCAGTTTGCTATTGTCAGACATTTATCAGTGTAGTAAACAACAGTAGGAAATGGGGACTCCCAGTTGTTTCTTATGAGTGTTCTCCATGAGATGCTAACTTGGCCAGTATTATTCATGCACATACTTGAGTCTTGTTTGCGACCCAGCCTGTGATTGTGTGGATATTTGCATACACCAGAGAGAGAGAGAGAGAGAGAGAGAGAGAGAGAGAGAGAGAGAGAGAGAGAGAGAGTATGAGTATGAATGTAGTGATGGACAGTCATGGATGAAATCAGTTGAACTTGCCATTATGCTAAAGCTTATAGCTCTAATTGATGCATAATTGTGGAACATTTCTGAGGGCCAGTATTGAAATCTTGTTGCCTTGATAACTTGCAACAGCTTTTAAAAGAGAGCCACCCTTTCAAAGAAACTTGCCTTCAGCTTGGTACATAACCATCAGTGTGTAATATTTCAGTTTGGTTTGTTTCCTCAAAATGCCTGGAATTATGCCATCCTTAGTTGTTTTGTTGTTGTTTTTTCCCTTGTTTTTATTATGTTTATACTGTGCAGATGAAATGCTACTTGATGTGCATTTTGTCATTTCACCATTGACATGTCCATATAAAATTCATTTTGATAGCATGGGCCCTCTGCAGTAACACATTTTAGAGTATGTAAGTTCTTAAGATTGTAGTTTTAAAAAATAGTCAAGTGTTTATTATTTCATGCATTGCAGTGTCGTGATGTCTGTGAAACTCAGGTTACTTACTAAGGAGATTGTATTTACACTTGAAGTGTAAATATAGTCTCCTGCAGTGATTATGGAAGTGTTCTTTTGTAATTGTTTTCACTCTTTTTTTAAATATTGATTTGGACTTCAATAGGCAAGGAACAGTAGCTTTGCATTCTTGTATTTAACTATAAACCTAGTTTTTATTGGGGGATATGGGATATTGTAGACACATTTTCACAAATCTCAACTGACGTCAACTTACAAAAAGGATCAGCATCAGTATTTGATATTTCACTGCATATAATTTCTCATCATTTTGCAGCATAGGAATACTGTCTGAATGGACTTGTGTGTGCATGCATTGCAGGAAGTACATGTTGCCTTTTATGAAGAATAATAGGTAGTGAATAGGGTGTAGAATGTAGGATTCTGCTGATAAAATCAATTCATTTTCATCTTCTCATTGAGATATGAATGTCATTGCATCTGTAAGCAAGCAATTCAAATAATATACAGGGCAGAAATATGTTGACACATCTCAGCAGAAGCAGTGACAGTAGTCTACAGTTGCATGTGTATATCAGAGGTTGTTTAGTAAGAATGGCCAAATAAAGAAGTATGACACAGTATGATTGCTTATAGGCATTGTTGCATTTGTTACAAGTAGAATCTATTTGTGTTGTTTTAGGTGCTGTTAGTGCTTTTGACACCTAATACCTTATTTGATTTCGATTAGGAAGAGTCAAAGACATATGTTTGAAACCTCTTAGGTAGGGAACACACAGTTCATGACCACAGGACCACCATTGTCATGAAGAATTTATAATTGCATATTTTGCAATTAGTAGCCTGCTGTGACTTGAGATTGTAAATTTGGCAGGCATCACACATCAAGCGATGATGGCACCTGTACCTGTACCTGCACCTGTACCTGCACCTGTACCTGTACCTGTACCCCAAACAAAGTGAATGACTGACAGTGGATGGAGATATGGAAGTGGATGGACTGATACCTCATAAGATCATCATCTGCTGGAGTTGTTTCATGCATGAACGAATTCTGTTGATAAGTGAAGAGAACTTCAGGGCAAGATATGAGTGCCTGAAGTCTTTGAATTATGTTTACATCTGGTGTTGGAAAATGCATACTGGTACATGAGGTGTCCAAACAGCAAGAACAACACGGGAAAAAAAGTGATTACATCCCACCACCCTGGAAATATGAACATGATCATCACGGATTGCACAACTAGCACCAGATATTGATCTTCCAAAAAGCAGCAATGAATAATTCATGTGGAGTTTTGCTAATGTAACAAAGAAAATAAAAATGATGCAGTGATATTTGCTTTAGATTTTAGTCATGATTGATGGGTGCTACTGCAGGCATGATATCCTCATTCGTTTGTTATGTTGATGTACTTATGAACAGAGTTTCTGCTTTAACATTGTCAAAAACAACAACAGACAAACTACTGATTAACCCATTACGACCTAATGTGTGCTTTGAAAAAGACTCCCAAGAACCTGAGCTTTTTTCATTAAAGAACAAAAGGTTGACTTCTTTCAGTCAAAAATTAATTTCTTCACTTCTACACATCCTAGTAACAAGATGAAAACCTTATTAGAAAGCTAAGTGAATATGCTACACACTACATCATCAATGTTGCTCCTTTTTCAATAGAAATTTTGACATGTGAACCGCCAAAATTGAAGTACACAATTATATATCTTTTCTGTCCCAAAATAGCCATAAATGCAACTTATTCTCAATGATACAGTGAAAAATTTATCAGATGCAATGCTGTAGATGTGACTTTAAGGCTTATAGCTGTAATGAGCTCAATAAAGTGAAAAAGGTCATGCATTTTAAAGTTGATGCAATGTTTTTTATTTGGACAGACTGACAGATGGAATGATGAACAGATGGACAGGCAAACAAATATCACATGGAAAACTTTTTTTCGTTTTTATTTTTATTTTTCAGAAAACATTTTATTGTAGAAGTTTACATGTTGTGCAACGGGTCTCACGTCTGTGTAGTGTTACAATGCATATGTTCATTGCATTAGTTTGCTAGACAGAATTGGTCAAAGAGTGACAGAGACAGAGAGATAGACACACAGGCAGGCAGACAGAGACAAAACAGATGACGCTGAGGCGTCAAAGAAACTTTCCACCCGTAAGTGAAACATGAGAAAACACAGGGACATTTAAAATGCAAGTTCAAATGAAGCACTCATGCTAATGCAGTATGAGCACTTCCAGTCGGACTAGGATGCTCCACTTTTCTTCAAGGTCGTTTCATTCCGCTCCGCCTTCGTTTGCTATGAAGGGAGATAATAGAGTACAGAAGAGTTAATTCCCTTTATTCCGTGACCCAATAACACTCGCACAGTCGCAGCTCGTGAGTCGTCCTGTGATAACGAATGTAATACGTGTGTTCTGACTGTTCGTCCCTGAGCATCAGGAACGCATATATTTATATGCTATGTTGTCTGCTAGTTATGTTGCGAGATACGAATACTCTGATTCATCGGATTAAGAAAGGGTGGATCGGTCGTCTGAATAAACATTTCCTTTTCGATTATGATCTGGTGATACTGATACTGATACTACTATCAGTGATAGTGATAGGAATCAAACGCGCTGGTGGCCGGCTACCCTGGTTTATGTATTTAAAAAAAGTTATGGCGACATCAGACAAGCCAGCAACAACAGAGGAGGCCTATCGAGAGCTGGAGAAAGCAAGAAGTAACGAAGATGTCAGTTGCGGCATGAAGATGATTCTCTCCGGCCTGAAATTGAAGTTTCCAGATGTGCGTGATATATCCACTGCCTCGCTTACCTCGTTGCTGGAAGCATCGCCAGAAAACGTCGTGCTTCTCGTAAGTTGAGCTTTCGACTGAAAGCATGATTCGACAGGTTGGACTCGAACATGTATTACAGAGGTCCTGCACTGACCAATGTTGTTCGTGATTGAGTCTGCAGTCATGGAATTGTTGTTTGTGACTCTCTCTCTCTCTCTCTCTCTCTCTCTGTCTCTGTCTGTCTGTCTGTCTGTCTGTCTGTCTCGTCTCTCTCTCTCTCTCTCTCTCTCTCTCTCTCTCTCTCTCTCTGTCTCTCTCTCTGTCTCTCTCTCTCTCTCTCTCTCTGTCTCTGTCTCTCTCTCTCTCTCTCTCTCTCTCTCTCTCTCTCTCTCTCTCTCTCTCTCTCTCTCTCTCTCTCTCTCTCTCTCCATCCATATGTTTTCATACAATTTTGCTTGTACATAGGCCAATGTATGCTGTATGCATGCACATGAATGTGTGAATGCAAACATGCACATTTACCAGAGCAGTTATACATGCATATGTACACACACACACACACACACACACACACACACACACACACACACACAGCGTTCTTGTTATCTTTTGTTGTCATCGTTGTCTTTTATTTGTATAACTTGATGAATGTGTTTGTGCAGGATTGCAGAGATGATATCGAGTTTGCTGTTAGCCACCTGGATGGTTCTGTAAGGGTTGACTTCAAGACTGAGGATGTGAAGGGTCTGGTTGGGACAGTTCCAGCTCTGAATAATCAAAATGGTAAGTATTTTACTGTGTCTACAATCTACACAAAGATAGTAACTTGATAATCAAATGCTGCCAAACCTAAGGCTTTTGGCTAGGGGGGAAAAGTTGTGGTTATGGTAACTTGACCAAGCCTTTTTTTCCTGCCAACCCTAATGTCATTTTACCCTTTAGAGTTCTGCTGGGTTTTTTGTTTTATGCCTGATGAATACTTTTAAGTATCTAAAAATTTGCATTTGTACGTAATCTACTATTTGTGTTTTTAAAAGTTTTCAAAAAAGACAAATTATGATTTATGTTCAATCCAGCCTCTACTTAAATTTAAAAAGATAAATAACAAAATAGTGAAAATTCAGGCAGACCTACTGACCCTTTTTGACTCACATGCGAAGCAAAAGTGAGTCTATGTACTCACCCGTGTCGTCCGTCCGGGCGTCCGAGCGTCCGTGAAAAACTTTAACGTTGGATTTTTCTCGAAGACTATTAAGTCTATCAACACCCAATTTGGCATGATGGTGTATGATGACAAGGCCTCAAAAAACATACATAGTGACTTGTCCTTGCTTCAAGGTCAAGGTCGGAGGGGCCATAAATGTTGTCTAAAAAACAGTCATTTTTCACATTTTCTCAATTTTCTCTAACGTTTTTGAGATTGGATACCTGACCTATATATGGTATATAGGGCAAAGTAAGCCCTATCTTTTGATACCAGTTTGGTTGACCTTGCTTCAAGGTCAAGGTCACAGGAGCTCTTCAAAGTTGGATTGTATACATATTTTGAAGTGACCTTGACCCTGAACTATGGAAGATAACTGTTTCAAACTTAATAATTATGTGGGGCACATGTTATACTTTCATCACGAGACACATTTGGTCACATATCATCAAGGTCAAGGTCACTTTGACCCTTATGAAATGTGACCAAAATGGGGTAGTGAACCACTAAAAGTGACCATATTTCATGGTAGAAAGTGCCAATAAGCACCATTGTGCTTCCTATGTCTTGAATTAACAGCTTGTGTTGCATGACCTTTGATGACCTTGACCTTGGGTCAAGGTCACATGTATTTTGGTAGGAAAAATGTGTAAAGCTTTTTTTAGTGTATGATGTCATTGGTAGGTTTAGTTGTTTGACCTTGACCTTGAAGGTCACCTGAAGGTCAAGGTCATGTAAAGGTCAAGGTCAAGCATGTGAGTCGTATGGGCTTTGCCCTTCTTGTTTGTTGTTGCCATGTTACCGTGACCACAACTATTTCTGTTGGCCTTACTACTGAATGTGAGTGCCTACCCATCTACCACAGTCTGATAATTACATTTTGTTTCATCCACTTTTCTGTACTCCATGATGTATATATGTAAATGATCATTAAGAAGCATTTCTGAATGTCTGTGCCTTGGCATTATCCAGGACTTATGTGAATGTAGGCCGTTTCAATGAGCATTTCAGGCATTGTCTTCATGAAATTCTGGAGGTTCTCCAACCAGGAATTACTTGTACTGATCTTTTCTTTACTGTACTGTAGTCTCTGTCTTCTGGGCAGGAGAGGGTTTGTCAGGGTTTAATTCTGAAAGACTGGACGAGCAATTAAAACTATTGCTCTGATAGCGGCCCATAGTTGACAGGGTCTTTATATCATTTTGTGTGAAGTTAGTTATTCCCACTTCAGACCTGAGCATTGCAATATTCTGAGTCTTTGAATCAAAGTTTGATTAATTAGAGCATGGTTAAATGGGTCATTGCCAAGGTGTTTTCCTGGGCCAATATCTGAGGAAAGATGGGGCCTGAAATGAATGCTGTATTTCAGTGTGGTTAACAAAGACATACTCATAAAACTGATTTGTTTAGACAACATGAACGGATTGAGCTAATTGAACATGGTGCTACAGTCAGATACTATTGTTTGACCTTGTTCACTTGAATGAATCATCATTTTCAAAAGTTGATTTTTTGTCTCCAAAATTTCAATTGGTTTGACCTTTCAATGAAGATATTGAAATGGACTCTTTTCAAGCTTTGTCAGGTCATAACCTGTACAAAGGGGTCACATTGTATAATCAGCCTCAGAAACAAATTGCACATTCTTAAAAAGTCAAAATGTGATTCTCATAAAGAAATAACCAGCATGAATGTTTTTTTATGCAGATTTGGCTGAGAAGACCGTTGTCTGCTACTGTTCCCTTGGTTACAGATCATCTGCAATGGCTCAGAAACTTTCAGCCTTCTTTTCACAGCGTAAGTCTTTTCGAATTTGACTGCTGGCATTACTATTGCTTAAACCTTGGAGTGGCATGATAACAACGAACAAAAGCACACTCCAAATGCACTGGCATTGATGGCAGACCAGCTCTGATAGAACCAATAGAGAGTGAGCTAAGTGAAGGTACTCGGTGTACTGTCAAGTGGGTGAACATGTTGACCGTGGCGCACCACAGTCAGTCTGAATTTTTGGACTGTGGCACTCAGAGGGTTAAACATGTGCCATCAAAACTTTTGTTTGTTTCATGAACCATGAAAATCATTGACATAGAAAAGTAAAGGTCAGAGTTATGATATTCCACTTGTGTCGTTTGGATTTATGTGTGTTTTTAAAGAATCATGTGACATTGCTTTAGATTAATAAATTGTAAGATTAAGATTACATTACCCCATTGTTAATGGCATGGAAATGGTTCATTCATGCCAAAAATGTTCATGCATGACACTATTCAAAGAATAGATCTTTGTACCATAAGGTGTAGATGAGTTGTTCACATGAGGTTTGTTTTTCTTGGTTACTTTCAGAGTCCAACAAGGGGCCGAAAGGTGTCTACAACTTGGAAGGGTCCATCTTCAAGTGGGCCAATGAGAGCAGACCAATGGTGGACTCATCAGGCCAGCCCACCATATTTGCCCATCCCTACAGAAAGGCGTGGGGCAAGGTCCTCAGCAAGCACCTCAGGAAAGAAGAGCCTTAGATGTGAATGCATTCTTGCATTCAAGGAGACAGACAGACAGATTCCATCCTCCTGGGAAGGATGCAAGCTTGTTCTGTCTCAAGGGAGCAAGAGACGTTAGTTCCATTGGGAAAAATGAACAACATACTGCAGGGGTAATCAGTGGATATTCCTTTGCAGTTACCAGTATAAGAGATGACATCAGACAGGCCTCGAAACCTAGAAGATACCAAATGGATGCAAAAGATTTGCCAAGAAATGTAGCAAAATCTGCTGGACTGTTTATAGTCACTCTCTGTGGTTGCAGAGTGCCATAAAAGGGCCATTGTTCTGAAGCAAGGGTAGCTTGAGTTCTGAAGTTTTTGTTTGTTTTATGTAAGCTTTGCTAAAAAGAAGAAGAAAAAAAGATGTGGTTAAGATAACATGACCAAAAAGTAGGGTCAGTTGGTTGGCCTGAATTTTTTTTCTTAAAAAAAGTATTTAGAAAAGGCCACATTTAACATGAACCAAACTTTCCTTCACCTAAAAAGTTATTTTAAATTTAAATTGTTGATTTCCTGAGTGTTCATAGGGCAGGGAAGACGGGACAACATGCCGTTTGTTTACTGTCAATTTCTTCTTTTTTTTCTTTTTTGGGGGGTGGGTGGGGGTGTAATCAGAAAGAAAAGGGGTTGGCAGAAAAAGAAAGGGTCAGTTGGGTTACCATTACCACAAAATTTTGGGGGAAGGCCTTAGACTTAAAGCATGTTCTTTGTCATGGGATGGAGATAAGTATCTTCCACTGCCAAGTGTTGAGTTCTTCATGTGATGTTGCTGGAAAAGAAAAAGGCAACAGAACTCTCTAAAGCCTGTTGTGGCTCCAAAGTATCTTAGATACTTTGAAAAGTGTAATGGAGATGGAATCCGAAGTAACCAGTGATACCTTTCCCCAGACTAGTGTTGACTTACAGCATGCATATTTGAACATGCAATTGTACAGTTTTGTATTTGTTATATGAAGTCACACATAGTATATATTAAGTGTATTTTGTAGAAGTCAGAAGTCCACAGTCATCTTATGCAGTGGTACATATTACTGATGTTGCAAATAAAGACCTTTATGTTTTGCATGTAGTCCATCCATGGCTGTAGAACTCGTGAGATTGTTGATGTCAAATTTTGATACTTAATTCCCTTCACACATGTTTGTTTGCTCAGGTCATATTTGATTTGTCATTAAAATATGCTAAGCTAATTTTCTTATGCCATCAATGTGTCATCACTACGTCTGGTAACTTACAATGAGGAAGGGGTAGTGAAGCAACGTCCATGTTGTACTATAAAATGCTTAAAAGAAAAGTATCTGACAGAAATGAATAGCTCTTCAGGATAAGAAGGGGAAAAGTACATAGCAGAGAGCTTGTTAAAACATGTATAAATGACCATCTGTTGTGGCTGTGCAGCCTGATTTTAGGGTAACATTTGATACGGAAAGGCAGATATAGGCTGGGGTTGAGGAGGATGTGGTGCATTTGTATTTTTTTCCTTCTCCAATGCCTGCGCTCTTGTGCTCTTATATCTGTCTAGAGTAAAAGGCCCTCTGTGAGTTGGTGTGGTCATCTGCTATTACTTCCTAGTTTCTGGACAAGAAACTTCTAGAGAAGTGAGTTGACCGGCGGTCTTCAGAGGAAGGGTCACCGTCTTCAAGTGTTTCAGCAGTCTTCCTGAAACTCTTTGGAGGATGGGCCAGACCTAGATGCCTCGGGTGCCCTTTGGTTGTCTGTAAACTGACCATTCTCACTGTGTGATGGTCTCTGTCATCTGCTTCGTCGAAGAGCAGGCTGGGGGTGTCAAACGAAGAAAGCCCAACCACCTAAGCACATGGACAAGTCTTTCACATGCCACGGACAACCCCTTAATGCCTTCAGATGAGTC
The DNA here is from genome assembly GCA_034096865.1 of Theodoxus fluviatilis. Taxonomy (NCBI): domain Eukaryota; kingdom Metazoa; phylum Mollusca; class Gastropoda; order Cycloneritida; family Neritidae; genus Theodoxus; species Theodoxus fluviatilis. The sequence continues at coordinate 8,156 of JAWQFJ010000739.1, read as the reverse complement.
CCGTTCCCCAGTGTTTCTCTTCACCCAGATCTGGCAGGATGCCCTCTCTGCTGCTTTTACCATAGCCTTCAGGAACTTAGTAGTCTTGTCTCCCGGGGAGGCCAAGCTGCCTGCAGACATTGTGAGCTGAATTACTGACATATCCTCTCTCTCCAATTTCTGCTGCAAGAACTGTGGCCCTGAATCCTCATGAGGCCGGGTGCTTGGCAAGTGGCTTGTACTCCGCCAGTTTCACCTGGTGCCACTCTTCCATACACTATTATTATCCCATCACATTATTTTAATGTATTCTTCTACTATGATTATTATTTGATTATTTTATTGCTGCCTCATAAAGTGTACTTGAATTGCCGGTTGTGGGACAAATAAAGTTCTATTGTATTGCATTGTATTGTATTGTATTGTATTGTACTACAGCAGGTGTTTATATCCCTACTGCATCCCTAAATCCCAGGATAGGGCGTGGAACTCACTTCACATCCCGTGAAATTTGACTGCGCAGAACATCCTTGGGGAAATGACCACCCTCCATACTACTCATGTACCATATCCTGGTACAGCCAAGATATCACCAACCAAGGAGAATGCAGGCTTTTTCAGTCTGGGAATGCATACATGGGTTAGACACTCATTCACTGACTGATTTGGTAATTATTTTGCATTTAATGGGCAGTTTAGTTCATCAAATTCAGTGTATGGAAATACTACACTTCAAGGTGTTGTATTTTGAGTGTCACTTATCCTTGCTTGCATGTTGACGCATGAAATTATCACCTTTTCATTCCCCACCCCAACCCCCTTTTAAGGGGGGGGGGGGGGGGGACAATTTCAGGAGGACGCCTCTTCCAAGTGTCCGGCAAGAATAGTTACTTCCCTTGACCTATAAGGGATGTAAATAGGCCCTAACCTTCAATGAAAGATACAAACAGTATAAAATGAGGAAACCTTTGCATCGGTTGCTCAGATACAAAAGCTAACAAATTCAGTCAATTATCTTATAATGAAATGCGAAAATACTTTTTTGGTTTTGTTCCTCTAAAGCAGACGACAAGCAAAGACCCTATAATTATTATATATACTGTAGTGTATATAGGATCTTTGCGACAAGGATGAGGGGTCTCAGAGCCCGGATTGTGAGCAGATGACACGTACATTACGTACTAGACGCGTTATACTTGTCGGACGCACTTGGATTTAGCTCTCACATACTCTTGCACCAAAGATGGTAAATACCCTGTTTACTCATCCTTAACAATACGCCTTGATCATAACGACCGTGTTTTAAAATGTTAACAGAAAATTTTCCCCCACCTAAAAATGTTCCTCCTAAACACGATAAATTCAGTTCTACAAGTACAACTGCAGGCCCACGTACCTCCATACACTTAATACAATTAATGTGTTTAATTGCATCTTTGATTGACTATTCATTTCCAGTTTTAGAACCATCTTCGACCCCCGGTCATCCCCACTCCCCATCCCTCGTTGGAGACATGTGTTTGATTGTTTATTTATTTGTTTATTTGTTTGTGTACGCACGCGAGCGCTGGATGGGGATAACAGGGCCGGACTAGGGGGGGGGGGGGGGGGGATGGACGGTTTCAATCATTTGTAATTCCGGAGAGAAAGTTCAACCCTCCCCCCCCCCCCCCCCCCCCCCCACCCTTCACTACACCTAGTCCGGCCCTGGATGAGGTTAGAGTGGAGTTTGGTTCGGATGTGTGAAAAAATGTCCTTCGGATGTTTAGCTTATTAAAGTAAAAATATTTTACAATTCAGTTTAAAACTTTTGTAAAATTTGTTTTTCCAGCCGAGACAAGGCCCTCCTTCACATTTTATTCAAAAAGTCCGTCAGCAAAAGACAAGTCGCGTAGATTTTCCTGGTAAATTGAATTTTAATTGCCATCTCCTGCTATCCTTTATTGTATCTAGCCTTGCTTTCCATCCTTCTACACACACACACACACACACACGCACACACACACACACACACACACACACACACACACCTCTGTCTGTCTGCTTGTCCGTGTGTCTGTCTGTCTTTGTCTCTGTCTGTGTGACCGTCCGTCCGTCCGTCCGTCTGTCTCTTTATCTCGGTGTCTGTCTGTATGTATGTGTGCGTGTGCGCGCGCATCTCCGTCTTTCTATGCGTCTCTGGCCGTCTGGGTCTCTCTGAGTATGTTTCTCTCTGTGTCTTTCAGCCCCCCTCCGTCTGTGTGTCTGCGTGCCTGCCTGCCTGCCAATCGGTCACATGATCTTGTATACCACATGATCTTGTTGGCTGTTTCCTTCCCTCTCCCATATGGTCCATAGTTAAGCGAACCAATCAGATTGAAGGTTTTGAATGCATAGAGTGATATCAGTTCTTACAAAAAGGATCCAAAAAGCTGCGAAACGGTGAAAAATTATTGAAATCGGTTGAGTAGTTTTTGAGATACAATCATTTTAAATTATGAATATTTAATGAAGTATTTATTTTGAAACCCCTCTTGCATAAATTAAGTATTTAAACGTATTTAGAGACAGATTTGGTAAATGAAACTCGCTGACATTGTAGATAAAAACCGCTGGCGCTGAACCTCCAGGTTTTGGAGAGAAAAAAAGAAGATCGGGTTCGAACCCGCAGCCTCCGAGAAAAGAGGAGGAAAAAACGCACACACACACAAACACAAAAAACCAGGTCGGGTTCGAACCCACAACCCCTCGAAAAAAGAGAGAGAAAAATAGTTTCAGTGCAGAATCGAACCTGGTCATGCATGACCAAGAGCCCAATGCTCTACCAACTGTGCCATTGTAAACTTGTAGGTATGTGAAGCATTTATAACGACCTTCTCATAAACCCTCGTGGTTCGTATTTTGCACTGTAAATTGTAGAAAAATGGATGATAGCATGAACTGTTTGGTATTTCATACGGATCTAACCCATCAACGTCAATATTCTTTTCGTAGTATCGCATTTTGGCGTCTGCTGGTAGAGGTTCAACATATATCGAAGTGTTTTGCTGAAGTAGGAAAGATAACTCTGTTTGACTCGATGTCATTACGCTGAAATGGTCGTTGTCCCCAACATTTCCGGGTCAGGGATTGATTAAATCATCATATTTTTGTGACACTGAGACCAGACCATCAAAACAATTAGCACTAGGCCTTGAATCAAATCGTCGTACGAGATCTTACGTTGACTGCAAATGTACAACAGTGCCGCGTGATTGTGTCGACATTCAGTTAGTTCGCTGGGCGATTCCAGGCTTTTAACCAGCGAAGGCAACGATCTAGATGTAAGATGGTACCAAGGAGTACTCCTTGGATGGTACATATACTTTACCGGTTTCACAAATGGAATGAATTTGACGCCAACACAGCGTAGTATCGCTTTTTTGCGTCTGCTGGTAGACGTTCATCATACAAAGAAGCCAAATGTTGTTTTGTGAACGTAGGAAAAGAGTTTGACCACTTTCTCTTCAAGCCTCGATTCTGAAAATTTGATACATTCAATCGGACCTAACTTCCAGTTAGTGTGCAAAATCTCAAGGAAATCCGTCCAGTAGTTTTTGAGATATAAGCCGTGGAGTCGGGACAGACAGACAGACAAACACACACACACACACACACACACACACACACACACACACACACACAAGAATGTGTAGAGTTAACACGTGCAAAATGCGTGATAGCGTCATAAGTGCCTGACGACGTCATTCTTTCGGTTGCTGTGCCTTTGAATAATTCTGGGTTCGACTGATTTCTTTATGGATCTCGTCGGTGATGGCCAAGATTTCCTTTCGATGGAATCGAATCTTTCTGAACACCTCTTCATCATTAAATACTTCTAACGGGTGCCTTCGGTCTCGGAATACTCGGTTTTTCCTTAACAGATTGTCATGAATTCGTTTCTTAAGCACAATCGCTGCCATCTTGCCTCTCTCGATAACCCCGGTTTATCTATTTATCTTGCCGACTTCGGGAGAATAGTTTAACACTCTGCTTTGACGCGAGTTTAGGGCTAAATCGCCGTCATGAATAGGAGAATTTAAACCGAAGTCAAGATAAATCGGGGATAGGAGATAAATCGAGTGTTAAAAAGATCGTGAATACGGGCCAAGAACAATAAAAATACAGCCAGAGAACTACCAGAATCGGCGATAGGCCCTGGACGCCTAAGCAAGCCGAAGAATTCTATTCTATTCTATTCTATTCACCCTCCTTCAAAAATCTCCTCGCAAATGACGTCACGTTATTCGACGTCAAATGATCACGTCACAGATTTTGCCAAATGGAGTCTGTTGAATCGTTTTCATTGAAACACCAAAATGTAAAAAAAGTCACTTTCTTTTCAAACCTCGATTCTGAAAATTTGATAATATTGAATCGGACCTAACTTCCAGTCAGTGTGCAAAATCTCAAGGAAATCCGTCCAGTAGTTTTTGAGATATAGGCCGTGGAGTCGGGACAGACAGACACACAGATACACACACAGACAGACTAATAAAAACCGCTGGCGCTGAACCTCCAGGTTTTGGCATTTAAGAAAAGATTGGGTTCGAACCCGCAACCTCTCGAGAAAAGAGGGGGAAAACACACATAAAAACACAACAAAACCACAACCTCTCGAAAAAAGAGAAGAAAAAAAAAGTTTCAGCGCAGAATCAAACCTGGTCATGCATGACCAAGAGTCGAACGCTCTACCAGCTGAGCCATTAGAGAATTGCAATGATGGAGTATTTGTAAAGCATGTAAATCCATTTCTAAGCTATCGGCCCAGGAACAATCAACCATATATTTTAAACATGATGGATAGGTTCAGGAAGCTCCTATTATGACATGCTTTGCTTTCCTTTGGCATGTCATAGACGCTGAATTAACACTCACACAGTCACACAGAGGAGGAAGTGTATTATAGATGTTCAACCCAGACATGTGCATTCGTACTCATTCAGTGATTCACGCACACACCGTGTGTGGTTACCGTGGTTACGTTGTGTTTTCTTCGCGTAGACACTGATCTATATCTAAATACGTGGAGTAGATAGAAAAAAATGGCTAGCAAGAAAAAAGAGAGAAAGGCAAGGGCAAAAAACTTCAGTGAAACCGAAATGAGTGTGTTGGTCCTGAAATGCGCCGCTTACATAAAATCTAAGCGCAAGAAGGACTTGCCTGACGACGTCATTCTTTCGGTTGCTGTGCCTTTGAATAATTCTGGGTTCGACTGATTTCTTTATGGATCTCGTCGGTGATGGCCAAGATTTCCTTTCGATGGAATCGAATCTTTCTGAACACCTCTTCATCATTAAATACTTCTAACGGGTGCCTTCGGTCTCGGAATACTCGGTTTTTCCTTAACAGATTGTCATGAATTCGTTTCTTAAGCACAATTGCTGCCGTCTTGCCTCTCTCGATAACCCCGGTTTATCTATTTATCTTGCCGACTTCGGGAGAATAGTTTAACACTCTGCTTTGACGCGAGTTTAGGGCTAAATCGCCGTCATGAATAGGAGAATTTAAACCGAAGTCAAGATAAATCGGGGATAGGAGATAAATCGAGTGTTAAAAAGATAAATCGCCGTCGTGAATACGGGCCAAGAACAATAAAAATACAGCCAGAGAACTACCAGAATCGGCGATAGGCCCTGGACGCCTAAGCAAGCCGAAGAATTCTATTCTATTCTATTCTATTCACCCTCCTTCAAAAATCTCCTCGCAAATGACGTCACGTTATTCGACGTCAAATGATCACGTCACAGATTTTGCAAAATGGAGTCTGTTGAATCGTTTTCATTGAAACACCAAAATGTAAAAAAAGTCACTTTCTTTTCAAACCTCGATTCTGAAAATTTGATAATATTGAATCGGACCTAACTTCCAGTCAGTGTGCAAAATCTCAAGGAAATCCGTCCAGTAGTTTTTGAGATATAGGCCGTGGAGTCGGGACAGACAGACACACAGACACACACACAGACAGACTAATAAAGTCTGTAGGACCTCCAGTAAACCTGGAGGGATAAAGTCTGTAGGACCTCCAGTAAACCTGGAGGGATAAAGGATTACTGAACCAGAAACAACAAAAAATTCTGGCTTTGAGGAGAGCTTATGGTGTACGTACAAGGGAGCAAATGAAGAGAGTGTGATCATAGGGGGTGTATACCGTAGCCCGAGCTCATCATTGGAAAATACAGAAAATTTGTACAAATTACTAAAAGATGACAGACTCTTACAGTAGGCCCCTATGATAAGATCTGCATTGTCGGAGACTTAAATTTTCCTAGAGTGAATTGGGAGGGTGAATGGAATGGGGAGGTCAATAATGTCTCTATTGAGTGTGTACGTGATGCTTTACTAATCCAGAAGGTCACACAGCCTACTAGACACAGAGAAGGGCAGAAATCTACAGTTGTTGACTTGGTCCTGGTCAATGAGGACAATTTAGTGTCTGACATCCAGCACTTAGACCCGGTTGGTAAAAGTGATTATGAGGTGCTTTTATTCGACTTGCATGTCCCCAGAACAAAAACTGAGAAGACTCTTAAATACAAATATGATTTAAACAAAGGTGATTATGGAAAGATGAGGGAACTGATTGGTAACTGTGATTTCTCAGTCCTAAGTGAATTAGATGTGGAAAGCTCGTGGTGACTTGATTGTGGATAGCATGGAACAATGCATTCCGGGGAAAAGTTGTGGGAAGGATGGAAACATTAAACCAAGATGGATGAATAGTGAGGTTAGAAAGTCAGTGAAAAAGAAGTGCAATCTATATAAAAAGTATTTACAATCAAAACAAGCCAAGGATTATCATAGCTATAAGCTTGTACGTAATATGTGTCAAAAACTAATCAAGAAGGCAAGAAAAAGCTTTGAAAAGGATATTGCTAGTGGGAGCAAAGCAAATCCAAAATAGTTCTGGAAATATGTGCAGGAAAGGACAAAGTCAAACACAGGTATAAGTGCTAAAATCTGGAAACGGTGGGTATATGCCGTATCAGATGAGGAGAAAGCGGAGACTCTAAACACTTTTTTCTCTAGTGTTTTCACGGAGAAAGACAAAACCAGTGTACCTCTTCTGCCTGAGGGAGAGTATTCTAAGGGTGCTACTGTGACTGATATTATTATAACGCCGGAAGCAGTGCGTAAGAAACTACACGATCTCGACACCTCTAAAGCTCAGGGACCAGACAAGATACCACCAAGAGTACTGAAGGAATTATCTAGAGAACTAGCTACCCCATTATGTTTTCTATTTAATAAGTCTGTTGAAGATGGTATTGTGCCAAGCGACTGGAGATCTGCAGAAGTTACTGCTATATATATATATATAAAAGGCAGCAAGTCCGAACCAGACCTGTTAGTTTAACTTGTATTGTGTGTAAAGTGTTAGAGTCGATTATTCGAGATACAATAAATTCACATCTTCATGACCTGTATGCAAAGTGCCAACATGGTTTTCGCAGTAGGAGATCATGCATGACTCAACTAATGGAGGTAATGGAAGAACTCACTATAAGATGCTTGATGAAAGGAACCCAGTAGATATCATCTATCTCCATTTCCGAAAGGCTTTCCTCACGAAAGGTTATTATGTAAGCTACAGGCTTATGGAGTGACTGGTAATATTCTAAATTGGGTAAGGAGTTTTCTATCGGGAAGAGTTTAGAAGGTGAGAGTTGGCAATGCAAACTCATCCGTAGCAAACGTTCTAAGCGGAATTCCACAAGGAAGTATTTTGGGTCCGGTTCTTTTTACAGTTTTCATAAACGATTTACCAGAAGGGTTACAGTCATCGTGCAAAGTTTTTGCCGACGACACGAAGATTTATGATAAATCAAAAAATTGTAGCCAGGTGCAGGGTGATTTGAAACGATTGGAGAGGTGGTCGGATGTATGGAATTTATATTTTAATGTAGAAAGTAAGGTAATGCACCTTGGGGAAAATAATCCCTGCGTAAAGTACACTATGAAAATGGGAAAAGAGGACTTAAATCTTACTGTATGCAACGAGGAGAGAGATTTGAGAGTCACTTTTGACCCTAAATTGTCATTCGACCCACATATTCAAGCCTCTATAAACAAGGCCAATCAGATGATTGGAGTTATCAGAAGATTCGAACCTTTATATATTTAAGCAAGGACATTTTCACTCAGCTATACAAAGCTAT
>JAWQFJ010000738.1:50000-59266 GCA_034096865.1 Theodoxus fluviatilis | reverse complement strand
GAATCTTTCGAACATTTATGGAATGCACATTACCTTCTCATATCTAGCAGCTTATGTCAAGTCTAGCAGGCTTGGCTTAGTCATGTCCCTGCAGCATATGCTGCCACTATCAGGGTAAGGGTTAACAGCTGTATCCTGAGCATATGCTGCCACTATCAGGGTAAGGGTTAACAGCTGTATCCTGAGCATATGCTGCCACTATCAGGTAATGGTTAACAGCTGTATCCTGAGCATATGCTGCCACTATCAGGGTAAGGGTTAACAGCTGTATCCTGAGCATATGCTGCCACTATCAGGGTAAGGGTTAACAGCTGTATCCTGAGCATATGCTGCCTCTATCAGGGTAAGGGTTAACAGTTGTATCCTGAGCATATGCTGCCACTATCAGGGTAAGGGTTAACAGCTGTATCCTGAGCATATGCTGCCACTATCAGGTAAGGGTTAACAGCTGTATCCTGAACATACATTTTGAGATTGGTAAAATGTCTGCTTATTTATAAAACAGAATACTATTCCTTTGCCATTAAACAATCCCAGATTAATCAATATACTTATCTGTTTTGAGCATGTTTATTATTTGCCCACTCAATTTGTGTTGCATTTCATTGACAGACGGTGATCCAACTGGAGAAGGAGCTGTCTTACTTGGGAGGCCAGTGTGCTGCCTCTCTCATGAAGAAGGACATCAACCTGCCCCAGGGTGAGATGGCAAGCCATTGTAGCAACTGGAAGCTGTGTGCATGACTAGGAAAAACCAACTTTTACCCAGGACTCATTCTCATGGTAGCCAAAAAGTGCATGAACTGAAAGTGATTTATAGTCGGAGGCCTCTATGATGTTGTTTCAGACCATGCAGACTTAGGTTGGTCTGAAAATTCAGCCCAGATCAAGTCAAGGGGTATTGGGATGTTGGTAGTGTTAACATGAAAGTTTGAAGATTTCATAGGTTGTGTTAATGATTCTTTAGAAATGAGGATAGCATTTTTGCTTACTTTAACAACTCCTTCTGAATATAACCACTTGAAAGTCTTTTCTCTTCATCTGCTTTAACATGTGGTCTTCTGTGAACATCTGCAACTTTTCAAACCATGGCTATTGTTGATTGATGTTCTTGTTGATATTGGTTTTGGGTGCTTGAGATGGCAATTGATTTACCTGCAGACAAGAGACATTTTGCCAGATGATTTCACTGGCTTTAAAAACTAATTTTAGTATATTTTCTTTGTGAATGGATGCAAGCTTCTTGTTTTCTTCAGGTAGACTTTCATGATAACCATGCCCTGCATGCAATGTACTCAAGTTCAAATTTTCTTTCCAGTGACCATGGAGGAACTTGAAGATGAGATGGACCTAATTGAGGAGCACGCACAGCTTGTAAGTAATGCAAAGCTGCTTCAACTGGTTTGTTTTGAGTTGGCCTGATGTAATTTTCAAATGATGTCTTCGTGCTGTGAGTCGAGTTTTGTATTTTGTCAGTTTGTTGTCACATGAAGGTTGTATGAAGTGGGGGAAAAAATCGTGTGCGTCTGTTGGTCATTGTGGTTTACAATGCAACCACAGCACAAGGTGGCACTTGCTCATGAAAGCAGTTTTGGTGCACATTGGTCAAACACTGTGATTTGATAAACCAGTATTAGTTGGACAAGCTGTGTTTCAGAGTAAGTTAGTTACTTTCATGTCAAAACTTCTCCTTCATAGCGCAGGTATATATTTTGTTTTATTTTTATTTTGTCATCCTCATATGAAGGCCATTTTCAGTTTTCATTGTTGGCCTGGGCATTGTTGAGCTGCTCAGTGCCCCTCTCTACAGCTGGAACCCCTGGCTGCTGGACCTTTGGGGCTTGCACCAGCAGCTCAGCCAGAAGCCACCCCAAGCAGTCAAAGAGGCTACAGAGGGAGCTTTGGGACAATCAGTTCATTCAGATACCACTGTGCATCCAAGCCACCTGGAAATATTGAGCCCAACCTCTGCGAAACAACAACAAAAAGAGGAGACCTGATCATGTCTGATAATTTTTTGCTAATGTTGAAGGCTGTGTTATATTGACCAGCTGTTGGCATCATGGACACTGCTTTCTTCTTCACATCAGGTGAAGGTAATGGCTCCAGCTGTCATTATCTCTGATGATGAGCAGTTCTCATCATGGACATCACGGCCTACTCTATGAATGCTGGCATGACAGTGTGTAATCATTGACAGCATCCTGTGGACAGAGTGTCTGCATGCAGTACTTGGCAGCAGTCTTCTTCTCTTGAGGTGCAGGAAGGAGTTGAACCCCACTGCTGTGGCTTTTCTCCATTGCCTTGTTGGCCGAGAGTTCCTACGGTAGATATTGCTGTCTTCTTCTCTGTGGATGCAGGTGTACCATGCTCACGCCAGCCTGCTGGGCAAGGGCTTTGCACTCTCCCACCCTCCCAGCATCATCCAGGCCTTGGAGGGCAATCTGCCCTTCTGCTGGCAGTCCAACGAGCGTGCCTTCCTGAAGGATTACGTCCTCTGCTCTCCTGGCACCAGTGGCGGCAGGCTGGCTAGGTATGTCTGATCAGTAGATTTACTTTGCAAGAAAGGAGTGGGATTTGAGTGATATTTTTCTGATGTGTGTGTGTGTGTGTTTGTGTGTGTGTGTGTGTGTGTGCGTGTGCGTGTGTGTGCGCGTGCGTGTGTGTGGAGTACATCTGATATCTTCGCTGACTTAGCAAGAAATTAGTTGTGTCTGAGTGAGAAGTGTGTGTATTCTATAGAGGAGGGAAGGAGAGACGTACACACACACACACAACTTGCACACGCACACATACATAATACATACATATTCTTACACACACACAAACGCATGCGCGCACACACACATAATTAATACATACATATGTACACTCTTACACACAAACGCGCCCGCGCGCACACACACACACACACACACACACACACACACACACACACTGACTGTATGTTTGAGTTTTGAAGTAGTAATGCTTTAAACATTTCGTCTTTCTTTGGTGCTGCAAGTACAGAGCATGGTGTTCTTTATGAATAACAATTACTCCAATAATAACAAAAAGATTGCTCATACACCTGCAGAAATAGTAAGATGCAGAATGTAACTGTCAGTATCTCTGCAGATGCAATGTGAAGCAGTAATACACTAGTAAAAGATTGACTGTGTTTTTGTCTTCTGAGTTTTGTTCACCCTTACTATGGTAGTAGAAGTGACTGGGCCAAGCATACTAGTTGCTACATATGCTGTGAATAATGGGGGAGGGGGGGAGGGAGGTTGTGAAATATCCTTTCCAAAAATTGCTGCAAAAATTCAGCATTAACAATTTTCTTAAAACCATGTCATGGATTTGTTGTTCATTGTTCTGCTGTGAGTACTTCTGGTATAAGTTTAGCTTTTTACATTTTTGAATCATTTTAGCATGTGAAGGTAATGTGCAAAAGAAAAGGGTAGGTGTCTCACCTGTGAAGTGTGGCTTTTTGACTCACATGCGAAGGCTTCAAGGTCAAGGTCACAGGAGCTCTTTAAAGTTGGATTGTATACATATTTTGAAGTGACCTTGACCCTGAACTATGGAAGATAACTCTTCCAAACTTCATAACAATGTTGTACACATGTTATACTTTCATACTAGGTCACCCGTGTCGTCCGTCCGGGCGTCCTGTCATCCGTAAAAAACTTTAGTAACCTCTGTGTTGCAGTTTCTGCTAACACATTTGGCTCTAGCTTTCTGCAAGTCTGAATTCATAGTGTTAAGGAGTGAGGCTGTAAATCTGCATAAATAAACATCCCTTGATGGCACAGGATATTTTCATACTATCCATGGTCAAGCTACTGGAAATGGCCCTGGGTGCCAGCTGAGGACAGGATATTTTCATACTATCCATGGTCAAGCTACTGGAAATGGCCCTGGGTGTGTGTGTGTGTGTGTGTGTGTGTGTGTGTGTGTGTGTGTGTGTGTGTGTGTTTCTGTTTGTGTGTGTGTGTGTGTGTGTGTGTGTGTGTGTGTTTCTGTTTGTGTGTGTTTGTGTTTGTGTGTGTGTGTGTGTGTGTTTTCTGTTTGTGTGTGTGTGTGTGTGTGTGTGTGTTTGTGTTTGTGTTTGTGTGTGTGTGTGTGTGTGTCTGTGTGTGTGTGTGTGTGTGTGTGTGTGTGTGTCTGTGTGTGTGTGTGTGTGTGTGTGTGTGTTTCTGTTGTGTGTGTGTGTGTGTGTGTGTGTGTGTGTGTGTGTGTGTGTGTGTGTGTGTGTGTGTGTGTGTGTGTGTCTGTGTGTGTGTGTGTGTGTGTGTGTGTGTGTGTGTGTGTGTGTGTGTGTGTGTGTGTGTGTGTGTGTGAGAAAGAGAGAGTGAGTGTATGTGTGTGTGAGTGAGTGAGTGTTTGTGTGTGTGTGTGTGTGTGTGTGTGTGTGTGTGTGTGTGTGTGTGTGTGTGTGTGTGTGTGTGTGTGTGTGTGTGTGTGTGTGTGTGTGAGAAAGAGAGAGTGAGTGTATGTGTGTGTGAGTGAATTAGTATGTGTGTGTGTGTATGTGTGTGTGTGTGTGTGTGTGTGTGTGTGTGTGTGTGTGTGTATGTGAAATTGTCTTAGAGACAGTCTGACATACTAATGTATGGACAGGTACAAAGCAGAAATGTAAGGGACAGTTAAGAACAGAAGAGGAGGATTTTAGAAAGGAAGCCAGGAAAATCTTTGCAAGTGGTTGTAAATGCACACATGTGAATGGTGTTTGAACTTGCCTCACTAAGTTTAGACTGTAAATTAGGGTGGAAATGTCAGTTTAAATAAATGTTTTAGAAAATGTAACTAGAAACTAATCCATCATAACCACAGCATGAGTTCCTGTGCAAACTTTTCAATTCTAATATACATCTCTTCCTATTTTTTGATGATCAGGTGGAAGTAAATGCAGTCCCAGTGGACCAGAAGGACAACTTTGGAGAAGACTACAAGCGATTCCGACGCATGAGTCGTCCTGATGAGGGAGACCTGAACTTTGGGGGCCACCCCATCCCCAACCTTGACGCGCCTTATGAGCCAACCATGAAGGACCGCAAGGACATTTACCACAGCATCACCATGATGAAGGTAGGGCACTGGGCGTTAGCTAGTCTGTATGCCTGTTTCACTCTTGATCTGGCTCTCCTTCAAGATGTTGCACTTCAATGGCAGCCATGAATGCTGCTCATATACATTGTCTTCATGCAGTAGAAGTCATATACTATTGTGTCTCTCAAAGTAGAAATAAAAAAAGAAGCTTGTCACTCTTTTGTTCCATTCCATCTCTTTGTTCTTACCTTGCTTATTTTTGTTTACTCTTTGCCATGGCCAATGCTCACTGCTATAGGGCTGTCTCCATGTGATATACTTCCCCAGGTGTATGAGAACTACTCATTTGAGGAGCTGCGGTATGCTGCCCCGGCAGTACCAAGACCGAGTGAGAACATGCTGGTGCGTGCCAACAACGACGGGACCTACAGCGCCAACTGGACTCCCAGCTGTGTGGGATGCTACAGCATCCATGTCAGTGTTGATGGATACCAGGCTGGTGAGTTCCTGTAGAGATCTTGGAGTCATTCCCTTGAAGATCTTATTTTACATGAGAAATATATACACATTCTCATTTAGCAAGACTGCTGGCTATTGAGCTTCATCTGTTTTGCAGAATGAACTTGAGAGGTTTAGGGAGTTGGATGTGTTGTGATTCTGCTGATGTTTGTGCTGCAGTTCAGCATGTCTGTTTTACATGCCACGCACCGACAGTAATCCTTAGATCTGCTTTTCAAGTGTAATCCATGCATTCTCAACTGAGCGCACTGCACTTCATGGATGGAGTTGATCAGGGCCCTGCTTATCAGGCAGGTTGTCCAAGGAGAGTACGATGGGCACTGAAGGAAGGCGCATCTGTTGCAAGTGATCTGACCTAGTACAGCAAAAATGTTACACAAACCAACGAGTTTTGATGTAGTTTCAAAGCACATGATCTGTCCAGAGAGAGTGGGAATTTCTTCATGCAATAATGAAAAGCTGCTCTTGTCACAGGGGAGCTGTCCAAGGTGGAGGTGAGAGAGCCGCCACAAGGCATGCCTCCCCCTGCCCAGGCCATGAAGAAAAACCACCAGCCCAGCAGGGTGAGTGCCTGTCTCTGATCAAGGCTTGGATGCCACTGTACTTCTGTAGGTGTGCTGTGATGGAAGTGTTAGTTGGGATTTCTATATTCATGTTGGTAAATGTTGAAGTTGGATTTGTGGGTTGTGGTCCTGCATGCTACACTGCTGTGTGGCTCCTGTGGTCCTTCAGTTTGATTACAATTGCCATCTTTGACAATGCCTCCTAAGAACATATCTCTATTCATACATGTCATTAGTTACTACCCTTCATGGTTGATAATGGGTGTTTCCATTACGGAATGGTAACTCATTAAAATGTAGGCTTTACCTTCACATTTAAAGAATTTGATTGTCATGAAGACTTAAAAGAAATGTAGGATGATTCTAATTAAGCCATTTCACATCGATTTATTTTGATTCTTGACGAAGAAATTGTCCTTTATGGAGTGCCTGACCAATACTGTTCTGCTTGCAGCTGCGGAGGTTTGTACAGAACAACAGTGCGGGACTGCGGGTGCGAGTGCACCCCACGCTGCAGAGTGAGCAGATTGGAGTCATCAAGCCTGGGGGCATCATCTCCTTTGTTGATGAGGTAACTCAGCACTGCTGTCACATCCAACTGCTCAGTAGTCACTGGCAGCATGGCATGCTGGAAAGTTGCTAGAATACGATGTCAAGTTCCTCTCCTCAAATTTGAAGTGTAAATATGGTCTTCCTGAGAGGTCAACTCAGGATTAAAATTAGAATTTATTCATTGATGAGTTAAGTCAGTTGTACAACTGTAGTATCAGACTGCTTAGTAATCAATGGTACCAGTCATAGGAAGGCATGCTGGAAAATTGTTACAATAGAATGTCGGGTTCAACTCCACTGTACTTAAATATAAATGTAGGCTTCATAAGAAATTAATAATTACTCTGCTGAGTATTTTTAGCAATGCGTCATTGCTCTGTGCTGACTTATCCCCCAGAATTTACTCCAAAAACGGTCACCGTCTTTGAAGTCAATTTTCATATTCTTCTTCACCTCTGATTAAAAAATGCAAAGAATAAAAGTTGTAGCCGAGAGAATTCTGTACACAGTGGTATGCAGCACTTGAATGAAATTTATCATAATACCTGCGTTTTATTCTCAAAATGAAATAAAACAACAACAACAAAACAGACCAATGAAATGCCTTTACACTAACTTTATTATCTAATCATAACCTCCAGCAATTATCAGGCTTGATTTCTGATAGGTTACCTAGTAAAAAGAAGGACAAAAAAGGCCTCAAATCCTTACATGCACCTCAAAAGTCACCACGTACTTGCTGTGATCATGGAGTAGGGGTGTGGTTGGGAGTGGGGAAGACGCTGATCACAGTGCCTAAAAACAATCACTCTAACCTTGTTGAAAGCAAAAGATTTTCATGAGGAATTATAAGCATAACTATTTACTCATCCACAAAATGACACCAATGGAATATCTACATGTTACTACAGGTACAATGACATACTAATAAAAATGGCTGAAACTGGAAAATCACACACACACGCGCACACACACACACACACACACACACACACACACACACACACACACACACAGCTTCTACCCAAGGCAACATGCAGTGTCCATAGCAGGTTGAAAACTATCTAGGAAATCAAGCAAAAATCTCTACAGCAGGTTTAAAATCTCCAATCTCGAAACCGTGAGTGAGGCGCGAGTTGGTCGACTGGATGGGCTGCGAAATATTGCGACGCATACCTGATTGTTTGTTCGGTCATTAGTCCAAATACATCGTCATCGAAGAAGTAAGCGAAAATCTTGTTGGCATCGTCGCTCTCAGTGTGAACAAGTAGGCCAGACGTCTGACAGAAGGGAGGAAGCTAAGCATCTTCGGAAGCCTGCTGTCGGAAAGAGCGTGATGCGCTTCCTGATGCACGTCTTGAAGTTGATCTACTTGACGATGCTCGCTCCGATGCACGGTTCGAACTTCGACATCTTCCCGCGATCGGAATCGCTGCAATTCTGCTTCTGCCTCGGCAACATCATCTAGATTGAAAGGCTCGAACTCTTCGTCTGAATCCTCGCCAAACAAAAGCTCTATTACACGCTCATCGATGTCTTCTGACATAACTTGACGCAAAAAAAACATCAAACTTCTGAGCGAATTTACTCGAAAACTTTGTAGAGATCGCCCATACAAACTGCACATGCGCAGAAAGCTCGGGATGTCCGCTTTCCTGCTGTGGTATTTATAGATAGTTGATGTCATTTGCAAGGGAGATAAGCGCGTTCAAACTAACCCACCCTCAGCGATCGAGTGCGGGCGGGACCTCCCGCCGTCCGCACACAGCGGTGAAAACAAGCTCGGCGGGAATTCCCGCCGGCCGCACGCTAAGGGTTAATAAATGACTCAAGTAAAAGTTCATTCCAACTTTGCTGTAATCAATAACATTCTTTAGTGTCATATTTCCTATACACAGAACTTTTGTATTTGCCCTAACGTTCACTCTTCTCTGCCTGCCTCTGTCTACAGGTGCACAACGATGATGGCGTGTGGCTGCGACTGGGTGTGGAGAGTGCCAAGGAGTGGGGGTGTGATGGCTACAACGAGGCCTGGTGCCTGCAGTACAACCAGCACCTGGGCAAGACATTGCTGGTGCCGGTGGAGGAGTCCAAGACCATGGAGGAGATGGGCAAGGAGTCAGGCGGCCCCCGCAAGTCCCAGTATCGACGTGTCAGCAAGAAGCAGTGCAAAGGTGGAGTTGCTGGCTTGTGCTATGTCTTGACTATTGTGTATTGGTCATATTATAGAAATTCCTTAATAGAATTGGAGTTGTTGATGTCAGAGTCCAGGTAATAGCTTTGTTTAGGGTCTTGCTTTGATATCCTGATGGATCTCCTTGTGGGTTGGGTGTAAGGATAGACCCACCGCATCTCTCTACAGATTCACAAGACTTGGAAAGTCTTTCTCTAACCAGCTCTTGTGAAATTTCATGATCAGTGGCCTTATATAGCCTACACAGAGTGATAGAGCCAGACCTGTGCACTTGTACGATAAAATCGTAATTTTTACGATTTTCGCCTGGCATGAAAAATAAAATCGTAATTTTTACGATTTTCGCCTGGCATGAAAAATCTTCTGATTTTTCACTCTACGGACCGGCATTACTTTTTTCTGTA
>JAWQFJ010000738.1:0-45000 GCA_034096865.1 Theodoxus fluviatilis | reverse complement strand
ATGTGTGTGCGCGGGCACGCGTGCGAGCGTGTGTGTGCATGCCTGCATGGTGTGGTGTGTGTGTGTTGAATTGTGTACATGTCTTTGTGGGTTGTGTTGGATGTGTGTTCACATGTGTGTGTTATGTTGGGGTTAGGGTGTGTGTGGGTGTGCGTTTTTGTATCATAATGTGTTTTTTAGTGTTCATGTGTGCCTGTATATGTGTGTGCACGTGTGTGTGTGTTTGTGTGTGTGAGTTTGAGCAAGTGCACAAATGTTGGTGCATTCACTGTATATCCTGTTTGTATGTCTGTACGTGTCACAGTATTGATCTGTTTTTCTGTCCATTGTCTATTCTCTCAGTTGTGTCCATCCATTAACTCATCAGCCCAGCCATTTGAAATGAGTGATCACCCCATGGTACGTCCATCTGTCAGTGTGACTGCCTATCTCCCTGTCCATCTACCTGACCTACTCTTTTTGCTTTGGGCTCTGAAAACGACATCTATTTGGGTGAAATATGTTCAGACTTGATTATCACAATTGTGATGAATTAGCTTTTCTGTTTTACTATTAGAGGTTTATGAAAATGCTCTCAAAATTCTGCTGAATTTATTAATGAAATAGACAACCTTTGCCTATTTGTAATGAACACTTGCAGAAAATTGACACATGGCAGGCTTAGTAATACTGCAGTGATGCAAGGAATGAATTCACTTGGAAACATCATGCTGTTGGTTTGGATATTTTTTTCTCCATAATGTTTGCACAATAAACCTATTTCAAAAACAATGTGCAATTTGGGGGCTATATTTAATTTGCTGATAATGAAGTCCCTTTAGATTGATCATGTGCTGGAAGACAATTAATTTCAGTGCCATCATTTTTAAGTTTTCAGTATTTTGGTCGCAAAATCAAAGCTTAGAAAGATTATGCAATTTAAATTTTAAAAAAAAGTTACTCCCTCAATAGATCACAGCACTAGATGTTTGAGACTTAGTTAATATCACCTGTCTGGTGGCGACCTAAATTGCATGAGTAAATGCATAGTTCACAAATCTCAAAACAATCACCATCTCAGGTAATATCATACTGAAATTAAATTAGTATTGAATCAGTCATGTTGCATCTTTCATTTTTGCACGCTAATTATGTAGTCTGACCTTGAATATAAAATGGAAACACCTGCTTAGTAAAGCCTACTAAAGGTTAATTTGTTGGAAAGTGCAATAGTCCTCTTATCACAATGGTGAGTTTACAGTTTTTTTGGTATGGTCTGCTAAGGAGTAGACAACATACAATGCAGGCAAGGCTGATGATCTTATTAATGGAAGTACAGAATGTCATTTTGGCCCCCCCCCCCCAATCTGGGTGCAGAGTCATTTCCAATGTAATTGGCTGATGAAGAGGTCATTGCACATGTTCGTTTATTTTGAAAAGGTCTTGCAGACAAGGTGCACTGTTGACTGCACACTACCTCAAGGCACTGTTGCACTTCTGATTGTTTGGATCTTTAGCAGCAAAATCTGTTTCTTGTAGACAGAATCACTCTGCTCTGTTCGATTTTCATCAATGATAGTGTCATTCACTCTGTGTCTCTCATCCTGCTAGGCCAACCTTTTGTAACAGCTGAGGCACACTGTATGTTTGTATCGTTCAGAGCTGACAGTTTTTTTCTGTCCTGTAAGTCAGTGTGTCTAGGACTAGGAGCAGCAGCGTTTGGTACCTTTGGCCTTGTTTCAGTTGCTGTGTGGCCTAATTTCTGGCTTCTTTGCTTGTTTGGTGAACGCAGAGACTCTGAGCTCAGACTGCAGCCCTGCCAGCCGGTCAGCCTTGGTGCGACATTGGGACAAGACATTTGGGCAGTGCTTCCAACATATAGGGAACTTAGGCTTCCCCTACCGCTTATGTGCAGTAAACCCTAAAAAAATTGCCTCCCTTGTTGGTAAGATGGATGTTTCTGCAGCTCTGGTGCTCCGCCCAGGAATGCAGCAGAGCGCGCTAATTGTGGTCTCATTTGCAGTGCTGACTGTGGTTTTGCCTTTCGTTGCACAGTTTTCACTGGCATCGCATTGCTTGTGTAACTGTGCCTGTCTATTGTGCAGCTTCCGTGTGTGACTGTGCTTTGTGTTGATGCATTGCCCACAAGAGGCTGTTTTGCACTGGTTTGTCTTAGGTAATATTGTGAAGCAGATTTCTCAGCTGCTGTGGATTTACTTCTTCCAGTCGAGGACATCCACTTGTAGAGATGGCTTAGGACCTTCTAGGTTCTGTAGCTGGTCACAAATTCCCCATTGGAAAAGCAAGAGCAGAACCTGAAATACACATTCGGTCTATGTGTAGCTGTGTATTTCCACAGGAAGGAGAATGTGGTTGTGCTGGCCTTGTTGTAATGACTAGATTCTTGTGTTTTTACTGTGGTAGCTTCATGTACTGAGTTGTAATTTGGTTCGATGCTACACTTTTTTTGCATTTCAGATGTGTTTAGTTGAATGCTTGATGATTTCTTTCATGGTAGAGCACCATATGTAGGTGCTGCCGATGCGTTACTTTCATCACCATTTGAGTGTAGCAGCTGCTCCCGAGATTTCAGTCGTCATTTGTCACTGTTACTCTCAAGTGCATTTATATTCTTCTGTGTAGTTTTTGTTGTGATGGATGTGTCTGGAAGTTCCTTCGTTGCCTGACTCTACATTGTGAAACTTTTTGGTGTTTTTGAATGGACTGGAGTATGTGAAATGTTCTGTGACTGCATCAGAGGATGGACTTGATGTGTTGGCCCATTGGCATCCTTTTGAAAATTTTTCCATCCATTTTGTCTTCTCCAGTACTGGTCTCCTTGAAACAAATCTTGTATGTGTAAGTAACTCAGATGCAATAATCATGGGGTTAACTTTAAACATAATTATAAAGAAAGTTTACACTGAACAAATGATGGGTGGTGTAAGTAGGCACAATCTTATGTAGTAATATTAAATTTCTTGCCGGGATGGGAAATTGGGCTTGCTTTGTCATCAAACTACAATTGGTAGTAGGACTGTCATGGAGTATTTGGTGCTGTCTTTGCAGGTGAGAGTCGTGCCAATGCCAATGGCCCCACCCCCCAACCCTCTCCACCCGGCTCGCCCAAGACCCGCTCCCCCAAGCGCAATTCTCGCAGTGCCAGCCCCCTGCCTGCAGCAGAAGCAGGTGAGCTGAGTGGCTTAGTATGTGCATACAACATGCACTCATGCATGTGCACAGACACACATACACACACATACGTACATCTCTTCTTCTTGACTGTCGGGATCGACGATGACCATTCAGTCATCTGGGGGCAAGGGAGTTGCAGCAGGTTGGTGTGTGCACAGGTGGCTGATGAGGCCAATCCTTGCACAAAAGCTTGTGGGCAGTGGGGACAGGAGATGGTGGCCGGCAGTTGTGGCTTGCTGGCTTGGACTTTCCTGGCCAGCCTCTTCTGCCTGGCTGCAGCAGTCCTGTGATGGGTGACCGAATGATTTTGCGCAGGGATTTTGTTTTAAGCGAAGAGGAGTTGTGCAACATCAACCTCACTCTCTCGCTTGAAACACCTTAGTCCAGTGGCAAGACTAAGTCAAGGTGGCTGGAGATGGATTCAGGTGCAGTGGATGACCATGACATACATACAGAGAGACACACACATACACACAGGTACATGCACACAAGTACATGCACAAACATATACAAGCACATACAACAGTTATCGGAAGATTCCCGATTTAGGCCTGTTTCTCTTGACCTCCGGATTAGGCTTTGAATTCTCCCGATTTGGCTTTGAATTTTATAATTCTCCCGATGTTGATGAACGGAACTACGAAAAATGGGGACTTAGATGCGTAGGTTGAGTACGCCTTCCGTTAGGGTCGCCGTCCTCCCCCCCCCCCCCCCCCCCCCCCATCTCACGTTTCGGCTGAGCTCCGAGCGCTCCTAGAGGACTCGCTGCCCCCCCCCCCCCACCCCCCCCCCCCCCCCTCGCTATCACGTTTCGGCTGCGCACTTTAACCCCCTCCCCGGACCCAGGCCTGTTTTTCAGAATCTCCCGATTTGGCCTTGGGGGGGGGGGGGGTGGGGTAGGCAAGTCTGATACAAGCATGCACAGGCACATGCATGCCCACTCATGCATACACATGACATGATGCACAAGTGTGGATAACACAAATGTGTGTGCTTGCATATACCTGTGACCTCTGCAAGAAATACACATAGGCATGACTAGGAATTACATGAATTTGAGCAGGAATATTTTACAGAATTAGGTGTGAAATCATGGTTTTGTCTTCAGTCTCTATAGTGATTACAAAAATATCCCCACATGTTTATAGCATATTTTTCCAGATGTGTAATTTTCCTGTTTAGTTTGTAATGAACAGCAGTGACAAGTTCTATCTTGGATGTGTGCTTTCTTTGAGCTCCAAGGAAACTTCATGTGATATCTATTGCTTATGTTGCACTTGAAGTTAGAAGGATGCATTTAAATCTTTTACTTCCTGTGGAGGGTTTTGTATGTATGTGTGTGAGTCATTTGATATTATTTCTTCGCTGCATGAAATAGAAATGCAATTGTCTTTCATGGAAACTGAGTTTGCAAATGGATCAGTCCTACAGTGAACAGATTGGTGGAAAAGTCAGTGTGACCAATGTCATTTCCCCTTTTGCTCAGCACAAAGACACTATCTAATGGGACAGACAGCTTCTGCAGTTTTGTCTCGATTTGTCATTTGGCCTCTCTCTGATGTTTTGACATTCGTGGGAACGTGGGAACATCACTTCCGGTAGAATGAAAGCTACAGTGGACTAGTAATAATTGTGTTTTCACATAGTGGTGTCTTTCATGTGTATCTGCATTTAATTAATTCGAAGCTTGAAAGAAAGTAGTGATTTACTTTCATAATCACTTTGAGCGTAATGAAGCTAGAATTTATAGTCGATCCGATTGTTTACATTTGCCAGACCAATGCGGGAAGGTACGTGTGATTTTTAAGTGTCATGCGAAGCAAAAGTGAGTCTATGTACTGAGCCGTGTCGTCCGTCCGTCCGTCCGTCCGTCCGTCCGGGCGTCCGTAAAAAACTTAAACGTTGGATTTTTCTCGGAGACTATTAAGTCTATCAACACCAAATGTGGCATGATGGTGTATGATGACAAGGCCTCAAAAACATACATAGTGACTTGACCTTGCTTCAAGGTCAAGGTCACAGGAGCCATAAATGTGGTCTCAAAAACCGTCATTTTTCACATTTTCCCAATTTTCTCCCACGTTATTGAGAATGGCGACCTTAGCTACAAGTGGTATATAGGTCAAAGCAAGCCCTATCTTTTGATACCAGTTTGGTTGACCTTGCTTCAAGGTCAAGGTCACAGGAGCTCTTCAAAGTTGGATTGTATACATATTTTGAAGTGACCTTGACCCTGAACTATGGAAGATAACTGTTTCAAACTTAATAATTATGTGGGGCACATGTTATACTTTCATCATGAGACACATTTGTTCACATATCATCAAGGTCAAGGTCACTTTGACCCTTATGAAATGTGACCAAAATGGGGTAGTGAACCACTAAAAGTGACTATATCTCATGGTAGAAAGTGCCAATAAGCACCATTGTGCTTCCTATGTCTTGAATTAACAGCTTTGTGTTGCATGACCTTGGATGACCTTGACCTTGGGTCAAGGTCACATGTATTTTGGTAGGAAAAATGTGTAAAGCATTTCTTTGTGTATGATGTCATTGGTAGGTTTAGTTGTTTGACCTTGACCTTGAAGGTCACCTGAAGGTCAAGGTCATAATAAAGGTCAAGGTCAAGCATGTGAGTCGTATGCGGGAAGCGGGAAGGTACGTGTGATTTTTAAGTGTTGTCGATAGCTTTATTGCAAAAGTTTTGGTGCAGTACTTGTCATCAAGAAGTATTCTTCAGACTGACAAATTAATATTATAAGTTAGTGAGCTTTCATCGGAGAGTGAACAGCACAGCCATTGTAAGATAGTGGCTCACCAGAAGTGATGCTCTGCGAATCACTGTGTCCGGGACCTCTCTCAAATTCTGCAAAGCTGGCAGTCCCGTTAGATAGTGTCTTTGCTCAGCATCACTGTCACATGCTTGATCTCAGTGCCAGCTGTACAGGACATCTCCCTTCACCCTCTAAACATCAAAGTGACATAGAATCAATGCTTTCTAAGTGTGAGAGATGGTAAGACACAAGCTTGACACCCTCTTCATTCACTTGTTCTCTCTTCACCTTCTCCAGAGACTTTCTAAAAGACAGTAAGACACAAGCTTGACACCCTCTTCATTCACTTTTCTTCTCTTCACCTTCTCCAGAGACTTTCTAGAAGACAGTAAGACACAAGCTTGACACCCTCTTCATTCACTTGTTCTCTCTTCACCTTCTCCAGAGACTTTCTAGAAGACAGTAAGACCTAATCTTGACACTCTCTTCATTTACTTTTCTTCTCTTCACCTTCTCCAGAGACTTTCTAAAAGATGGTAAGACACAAGCTTGACACCCTCTTCATTCACTTGTTCTCTCTTCACCTTCTCCAGAGACTTTCTAAAAGACAGTAAGACACAAGCTTGACACCCTCTTCATTCACTTTTCTTCTCTTCACCTTCTCCAGAGACTTTCTAGAAGACAGTAAGACACAAGCTTGACACCCTCTTCATTCACTTTTCTTCTCTTCACCTTCTCCAGAGACTTTCTAGAAGACAGTAAGACACAAGCTTGACACCCTCTTCATTCACTTGTTCTCTCTTCACCTTCTCCAGAGACTTTCTAGAAGACAGTAAGACCTAATCTTGACACTTTCGTCATTCTTTTGTCCTCTCTTCAGCTTCTCCAGAGGCAGCTCGCCGAGGAAGTTTCTCCAAGGACGAGACCTTCAAGACTCCACCTGCCAGCCCCCTGCCCTCCCGCAGCTCCAGGGGACGCCTCAAGAAGGAGCCTTCCTTTGAGCGGAGTGCCTCCACCCCTCCTGCCACCCCCCCTCCCATGAGAAAGGAGTTCATGCGGGGGGTATCAGAGGGGGCGGGACCACCCCCCTCTGCCCCTGGCTCTGCCAGCCCAGGCCCTCAGAGATACGGCTCACCTGGAAGAGGGGCCAGGTAAGGAGACTGTGTGTGTGCATGTGTGTATGTGTATGTGTGTGTGTGTGTGCACGCGCATGCTTGTGTGTGTGTATGTGTGTGTGAGAGAGAGAGAGAGAAAGAGAGAGAGAGAGAGAGAGAGAGAGAGAGAGAGAGAGAGAGAGAGAGAGAGAGAGAGAGAGAGAGAGAGAGAGAGAGAGATTTTGATTGATTTCAAGCATACAATAATTTCTATACATGAGTCATGTCTTTCTCATATTACAGAATTAATGTCCATCATGAAAAGATGGATATGAATGCCTTTTCTTTTTGAATGATCAAGAAAATCATACTATGATGTAGCAAACTGTATGATGTAGCAGACTGTGTGATGTAGCAAACTGTATGATGCAGCACCTTCCAGAGGAAATATTGGAACAGTGTGTGCATTGCATTTTGTTTGGGGATGTAGCATTCATGAACAGATGACAATGTGATAAATATTCATTGAAGTTTATCTATGGTCTGTTTGATGCCAGAGACACACTGACAGTGCACCTTATTGAAACATTTTCCTTTAAATTGCATAGATTATCACGCAATGCCAATCCACAGGTTCATGAAAACCATTCAGAAAAGCTCTCACCCAGACAAAGCTGTGTTGCAAAAGATTGAATTTGTTGAAAGTTTTGTAGAATACGACTTCTCACTCAATGACGATTCCCTCTTGCAGCCCCATGGGAAGGGGAACCTCGAGCAGTCCCCAGTTTGGGGGCGCAGCATCAGGCTCGCGCGAGGGCAGCCCCAGCTCCCAGATGGCTGGAGCCTTTAACATCGGATCCTCGTCCCCCAAAGAGGAGGCTGCCAGGTAGGCAGACAGGGAGTGAAAAGTAATGGTCTGTGGAGAAACTGTGGTAATCATACGCTTTCTGATGGAGATTTGGCTCAACTCATCTGAGGGTATCAAGGCCTCCACCTTCCTCTGAAACTGTCATGTCAGTTCAAGTGTAGGCCTCTGTTATGTCCTGTAAGAGTGGTCTAAGACACTATGTACTTCAGGTCTAGACAGGCAGGTTGAAGATCCGTGTTAAGAGTTGGCTGATGAAAATACATTTGCAATTTAGTTGTTGAATGGAAATAGTCACACAGAAAGGACAACATTTTTTACTCACATGCGAAGCAAAAGTGAGTCTATGTACTGAGCCGTGTCGTCCGTCCGTCCGTCCGGGCGTCCGTCCGTCCGTCCGTCCGGGCGTAAAAAACTTAAACGTTGGATTTTTCTCGGAGACTATTAAGTCTATCATAAACACCAAATGTGGCATGATGGTGTATGATGACAAGGCCTCAAAAAACATACATGGTGACTTGACCTTGCTTCAAGGTCAAGGTCACAGGAGCCATAAATGTGGTCTCAAAAACAGTAATTTTTCACATTTTCCCAATTTTCTCCCACGTTATTGAGAATGGCGACCTTAGCTACAAGTGGTATATAGGTCAAAGCAAGCCCTATCTTTTGATACCAGTTTGGTTGACCTTGCTTCAAGGTCAAGGTCACAGGAGCTCTTCAAAGTTGGATTGTATACATATTTTGAAGTGACCTTGACCCTGAACTATGGAAGATAACTGTTTCAAACTTAATAATTATGTGGGGCACATGTTATACTTTCATCATGAGACACATTTGTTCACATATCATCAAGGTCAAGGTCACTTTGACCCTTATGAAATGTGACCAAAATGGGGTAGTGAACCACTAAAAGTGACTATATCTCATGGTAGAAAGTGCCAATAAGCACCATTGTGCTTCCTATGCCTTGAATTAACAGCTTTGTGTTGCATGACCTTGGATGACCTTGACCTTGGGTCAAGGTCACATGTATTTTGGTAGGAAAAATGTGTAAAGCATTTCTTTGTGTATGATGTCATTGGTAGGTTTAGTTGTTTGACCTTGACCTTGAAGGTCACCTGAAGGTCAAGGTCATATAAAGGTCAAGGTCAAGCATGTGAGTCGTATGGGCTTTGCCCTTCTTTTTTGCTTTAAATGTGTGAGCCTTGGAATGTTTTTACTGTAATTATTACAGTATTTTGGCATTTATATTCTGTTTTACTTGTCTCTGCAATGGTTAGTCTCTATCAGTGTTCAATGTAGCCTTTTCTTACCATCTGCAGTGAGATCACTCCATTTCAATGTTCTTGATAGCCTGCCTCCCTGAGTGATCATTTAAATTTGCCAATTAATTGTATCCCTGTGAATCAGCCTAGACTTTTCTGTATGTCCACAGGCTCTCTCCCAAGGCCATGCGGAAGGACAGGGGGCGGCAGCTTCGGAGCAAGCGTGACAGGGCCTCCTCTCCCGCTTCCAGGGACATACCTTCCGTGATGCGCGGCCGCTCCTGCTCAGCCTCCATCATCCTTGATCGCCCTCGGCAACCAGTGAAGGAGGCCCTCAGCCCGTCAGTTGCAGAGTGCTTGAGGGCAGTCTTTGCTGCTTTTATGTGGCATGAGGGCATCGTCCATGATGCGATGGCCTGTGCTTCCTTCCTCAAATTTCACCCCGACCTCACAAAGGAGATGTCCAAATTTGTCAAGAGCAAGAAGCAGGAGAAGACGCGGGTGCGGCATGCCACCGACTCCAGCAAGGACCGGAGGGAGCGGAAGAAGGACAACATCAACGAGAGTCGCGTCAGGTTCAACCTGGAGCCCCAGACCTCAGATGTGACGGAGTACCGAGGAAGACCCCCCTCCCCCATGCTGCACCGACCCCCCATTGAGAGGCAGCAGTCCGATGGCGGCAGCTCTGAGCGGTCCCCTGACTGGAAGGACTTTGACCCTTTCCGAGGAGCGGAGCATGCGGGCACAGATGACAAGGAGCCTGAGCTGCCACCCACACTGCAGCACCTGGTCTACTTCTGGGAGGAGCTCACCAGGTAAATGCCATGATAAGCTCTGTTCTGTTGCCCCATTGTGAGCAGACCTCAGAACTTGGGACTTGGTTTTGAGGGATTGAATAGCTAGAGTGTGTGTGTGTGTGTGTGTGCGTGTGTGCACAGTTGAGTTGTTCTCCCGAGTTCGTGACTAAAACCAGGAAAATGGACAAAATTTTAAACATTCACTTTAGCAATTCTTAATGTCAATTTTGGACAGCTTAGTCAATACAGTATCAGAGAATATAACCAAAAAAGCAGCAGCAGTAGTACTTTAAAAAAAAGTGTCATTAAGTATGCCCATGCCCAAAGGTAACACCATTACACCGTGACTTCTTAGAACCTGTAATTCTGAAATGCAAATGAGTTTGGAGTAAACAAATACCTGTCACTAAAGTAAATGGCAAGCACCTTTCATGTGACAAGATGAGAGCTGGATATAGTTGTTACGTAACAGATACTGGACAAGATATATCTGTGACGGCGAAATGCTGTTACTGGCCACTGTAGGTAACGCACGCTTCATCTGTGACTTTATTGAAGAATTTTTTTTTTACATCGCACACAAAATGCTAATGTTTTCTGTATGAGTTTGATCTATTGAATCAGTACTTTTGATTTTAAAACCCAGCGTTCGGGAGGAAGCGGCTTGTGAAAAAAGCAAGTCCACTTGTGACCTCGCATGAAGCGTGCGTTACCCTGTCTTTGAAGTCGATTTTCACGTACTGTTATTGTGACATCGCGGTTTTCTTGCTGGGAAAAGCTAAATAAAACTTTAATTAACAGATTCACAGCAGAATTTTTAAACACCAATGGCATACTTTGCTGCAGATAGTTTGTGGAGCGTGTTGGGTCAGCCGTTCCACTTTTTGGCCGCCATTTTGATGGCAATTTTACATTATTTATTACTCTAACATGCACAAACTTTACTTTCATCAAATCCCACTGCTCATGGTGTTTCTTTGAGATATGTATAACCTCCTGATGCAATGTTTCTTTTCCTAAAACTAAAAATTGCTGGTTATAAGAAACTTTAATAGAGCACCCCATCCAGTCACGAACTCGGGAGAACAACTCATTTGCATGTGTGTGTGTGTGTGTGTGTTTACACATTTGCATGTGTGTTTGTGATTGCTTTTCCCATGTACTCAACAATGTCTCCTTAGTTAAAAGATTCTTAATTTTTTAAGAATTCTTCTCCATACTATTATTCCTTGGGAGAGGTTTACATGTTACCTCTGGGAAAAATCTTCATTTGCATGAATACCTTTGAGTTTGTACTTGGTCCAGATAGGAGTGAATGAGAAAACAATTATTTTTTTCTGGTTCCCTTTGGTCGCTTGCTTGCTTTGAGGCAGGTGTTTTTCACTTATCCCCCTTTATCAAAATCATAAATTTGGATTTCTCTTAACGTCCTGGCTTTCTTTTTTCTGCCTCTTTGTTTTTGCATTGTGTCATGTTATTTCCAGTTATGGTGTTTCTTGGACTTCACCCAATAACGTGATGTTTGCCTTTCAGCTCCATCATCAAAATCATCAAACAGGATCTGATGCTCCCAAGCATTGTAGTCATGCCCAGATCCAAAAAGGGGGAGAAGAAGGAGAAGGAAAAGGAGAAGGAGAAAGCCCGCAAGAAGAGGCCAAAGGAGGCACAGCGCGGAGCTGCTGCTGGAGCTGGTGCAGGCCGACAGCAGTTTGAAGCAGCAGTGGGGATGATGCTGATGGCTGCAGAGCGTGGGGTGGGAGCAGCAGCTGGAGCTGCTGGTGGAGGAGGTGCAGGAGTGAACCTGGCTATGGACAAGAACGGCACAGACACTCTGTGTGAACTGTGTGGGCTGTTGGTGCCCCACCCAGTCACCTACCATATGCGGGAATGCCACCCAGGCTGTGGTCGCCACGCTTTTGGCAAGGGGTTCAACAGTGGGGGTAATTACTGTGGGGGCTGGGCAGGCAACTGTGGGGAAGGTGGCATCGGTGGTAGTACCTGGTACCTGATGTGCACCCCATGCCGTGACCGCTACATGAAGGAGAAGCGTCAAAACCAGCGTGAGAAGGAGAAGGCCAAGCGCAGGCTGCTGAAGAAGGCAGGTTTGACCAAGCAGACCTCCACCGCAGCGGTGGCCCAGCAGGGCACGCACATCGTGCTGAAGAACAACGCCATGTTCCTGCTGGACTTGGCCTCGGCCTCGGGTTTTGTCCTGCCCAAACACTCACACAAAAAGTCACCTTTCCTTCGCTCAGACATCCTGCCCAGCGTCAGTGAGAGCTTTGGCATGGAACTGGACCCCTTCCCCTCTGTGCCCTTCCAGTACCTCCACCAGCAGAACGCTGCCCATGCAGACTCGGCGTATGCAGATGACTTTTTCATAGATGATGAAGAGCGAGTATTTGTGAGGTCCGGGTCACTGAGCATCACCCAGAGCCAGAGGCGACACTACCGCCCACGCCTGCCGACCGAACCCAGGCACTCCCCCCTTGCACGCTCTGGTTCTCTGGGACAGGAGATCCGACCCTTCTCCCACATCTCCCTGGCTAGTCCACTGGTAGGTGGCTTAGTTACACAGTATGCTTGGCCAAGAGCTGTTCTGGGATAGTTCTTTAATGTACATCCAATTTGAGTGATCCTTGATGTTGGGGTAGGCTATCAGAATGTTTTAAAACTGATGATGTCTCTTTCATGGTTACAATACTTGTTTGTATGTGCCATTTTTACTTGTGGTCTAACTTTCCTTGTTTGGCATGTTTTCATCAGATGCTTGGGGAAGTCTTTAAGGCTATTTTTCAATTAGTATGATCAACATCTTATTTAATGAACTTTTTTTCTCTCTCATTTTGCTAAAATCCATATAAGTTTGGAAAACTGAATACATCGAAGATTTGTCACTGCTAAACAATTATTTGGTATTGCCAATGGTAAAATGAGGGTCCTAGTTTACCAACCATCTGGAGACTGCATTGCTACTTGTTGCAGGAGAAGGGAGAGAAGGATCTGCCAGACAACAAGCCCATCATCAAGAGTGCAGGCACCAGCCCTGACGGGGAGCTGGAGGGAGGCAAGAAGCTTTTCCACCGCAGCATCTCCGAGTACGTCTCGGACGATGAGAATGGCCAGTTTGAGAGACTTGGAAACCGAGGCCTGTACGCTCGCAGGCGCAACAACAGTGGAGGTGTGTCAGGTGGGTAGCCCCCCAGGTGTGCTGAGGAATCACACTGATCATTTGTTGTACATGTGATGCAGGGAGTTTGTTGTGGTACCAGTCATGGCTTGGTAAAAGGAAGTATGACTGATTGCTTGTGGGGAAACCAGGGACTCCTGAGTTCTAAATGAGATGAATATAATTGGAAATAAGGGTCAATTTGGGTTTGCTGAAAACCTCAGAAACACTGTTACCATGTAGCATGCTGTGATAAACTAGTTCTGGCTTTGAATAATCCTTCCATGGTTAAATAAACCAAAGGATTAAAAAAAAAGGGGGGGGGGGGATCATGATTAAAACATTTGGGGAATTTCAGGACAACCAAGATATAAGCTGTGTAATTTTTAAAGGTTTCACTCTCAAAGATGCTCACCCCATCTGGTACAAGAAATTGGGATCACCACCAGGATATTTGCACACTGAATGATGTTGCACGTACCCACCTTTTTGCCTACCCAAAATTAGGCACAGTTGTTCAATGGAAAAACTTGCCATGCTTGGAGTGATTGTCCATTTAGGTTTTCTGGCTTTGGTACCTTTTGTCTCTGAAAGTTGCTTTCCCAGAAAATGTGTTAATACAGTGAGAAATAGTTTAATAATATATGATAAATGTATTTTGTCATTGCTACAGTGTAGCTCATCTATCAACTCTGAAAGTTTGCAAATTTCTGGTCTCTCTTTCAGCTTTCCACTTGATTTTTCAGTCATAGTCACACTCATTTTTCAGCTTTCTAAGTCACATCTGGAAGACCTGCAATGTCCATGTCCATTGCTAAAATGGTTAACTTCATTCTGGAACATTACCAGTACATTTTGACCGAAACCAGGCCTACTCTGACGGTCATTATGGAAACTATGAGAGTGTGGACATATCTCTCTCCTGCAGATGGTGGAATGTCACTGCTGAAGCACCCATCAGCTGCCATGACCAAACTGATAGGCTCTGTGGACCGCACTGTGGGGGGCATTGGGGAGCACCGCGCCCTGCAGCGGCCAGTGCTGGAGTTCATAGTGCAGCGCCACGACCTGGAGGGCCTGCAGCTGGCCATGAAGCAGGCACTGAGGAAGGCAGCCTGCCGTGTGTTTGCCATGCAGGTAATGGTGAAAACAGGGGTGACAGCAAGTACTATCAACATGACAGTGATTACCACAAGGAAGACAGTGATGACAGTCCTTTGCATTGAATTACATGATGAGATATGTAGAGGCCCGCAGGAAGGCAGCCTGCTGTGTGTTTGCCATGCCGGTAATGGTGAAAACAGGGGTGACAGCAAGTACTATCAACATGACAGTGATTACCACAAGGAAGACAGTGATGACAGTCCTTTGCATTGAATTACATGATGAGATATGTAGAGGCCCGCAGGAAGGCAGCCTGCCGTGTGTTTGCCATGCAGGTAATGGTGAAAACAGGGGTGACAGCAAGTACTATCAACATGACAGTGATTATCACAAGGAGACAATGATGACAGTCCTTTGCATTGAATTACATGATGAGATATGTAGAGGCCCGCAGGAAATCAGCCTGCTGTGTGTTTGCTGTGCAGGTAATGATGAAAGCAATGGTGACAGCAAGTACAATGAAGATGACTATGAATTTCACAAGGATGACTGTGATATCTGTCTGTCCTCTCCATGTATTACATGATGAGATATGTAGAGACACTGAGAACAGCAGCCTGCTGTGTGTTTGCCATGCAGGTAATGATGAAAACGATGACAGCAAGTACAAGCATGATGTAGATGACAATGATTATCACAAGGATGACAGTGATGTCTGTCCTCTCCATGCATCACATGATAAGATATGTAGACGCACTGAGAACAGCAGACTGTTGTGTATTTGCCATGCAGGTAACGATGAAAACGATGAAAACGATGACAGCAAGAACAAGCATGATGAAGATGACAATGACTATCAGAAGGATGACGACAATATCTGTCCTCTCCATGCATCACATGACATGTAGAGGCACTCTTGAAGGCAGCTTGCTGCGTGTTTGCCATGCAAGTGATAACTGCAAGGAGGAACACAATAAAGATGACAATGATTATCACAAGGTTGACAGCAATGTCGGTCCTCTGCATGGATGATTGAATTTGATATGGGAGCTACCCACTAAATGCTGCCCTCATTGGAGACTGGGTTGCATGACCAGGCTGCATGGTTTGTGTGTCATACCTGCACGGATGCCTTACAAGCAGTCTCCTGAAGCCTCTGTGCTTGGTGCCCTTTGGCTTTGACACTGTGTTTGAAAGGAATGTGTTCTGATGCAGCGGTGATTGTATGATGAGCACATTACCAAGCTGTAGTCTTTGTGTTTGCCACCCTCAGTTTTGCGCAGCCATGAAGGATGTAGTTTGAAAACAGTGAATGGCATTTTTGACTCACATGCGAAGCAAAAGTGAGTCTATGTACTCACCCATGTTGTCCGTCCGGGCGTCCGGGTGTCCGGGCGTCCGTAAAAAACTTTAACGTTGGATTTTTCTCGGAGACTATTAAGTCTATCAACACCCAATTTAGCATGATGGTGTATGATGACAAGGCATCAATAAACACATAGTGACTTGACCTTGCTTCAAGGTCAAGGTCGCAGGGGCCGTAAATGTTGTCTAAAAAACAGCCATTTTTCACATTTTCCCAATTTTCTTTGAAGTTTTTGAGATTGGATACCTGACCTATATATGGTGTATAGGGCAAAGTAATCCCTATCTTTTGATACCGGTTTGATTGACCTTGCTTCAAGGTCAAGGTCACAGGAGCTCTTTAAAGTTGGATTGTATACATATTTTGAAGTGACCTTGACCCTGAACTATGGAAGATAACTCTTCCAAACTTCATAACATTGTAGTACACATGTTATACTTTCATACTAGGTCACCCATGTCGTCCGTCCGGGTGCGTCCGCGGGCGTCTGTCCGGTCGCGTCCGGGCAGACCAGGCATCCCGGCGTCCTGTATAATCCGTTAAAAAACTTTTAACGTTGGATTTTTCTCAGAGACTATTAAGTCTATCAACACCCAATTTGGCATGATGGTGTAGGATGACAAGGCGTCAAAAAAACATACACAGTGACTTGACCTCTGCTTCACGGTCAAGGGACACAGGAGCTCTTTAAAGTTGGATTGTAAACATAATTTTGAAGTGACCTTGACCCTGAAACTATGGATGATAACTGTTTCAAACGTAAATAATTATGTGGGGCACTATGTTATACTTTAATTCATGAGACTCATTTGGTCACGTATCCTCAAGGTCAAGGTCACTTTGACCCTTATGAAATGTGACCAAAATGGGGTAGTGAACCACTAAAAGTGACCATATTTTATGGTAGAAAGTGCCAATAAGCACCATTGTGCTTCCTATGTCTTGAATTAACAGCTTTGTGTTGCATGACCTTGGATGACCTTGACCTTGGGTCAAGGTCACATGTATTTTGGTAGGGAAAATGTGTAAAGCATTTCTTAGTGTATGATGTCATTGCTAGGTTTAGTTGTTTGACCTTGACCTTGAAGGGCACATGAAGGTCAAGGTCACGTAAAGGTCAATGTCATGTAAAGGTCAAGGTCAAGCATGTGAGTCGTATGGGCTTTGCCCTTCTTGTTATAGGTTGTGTGAATCTCAGTGCATCTGTGATAAAGGTATAGTTGAAAATTCACATGTTGGAGGGGGAAAAGCATGATCATAATATATGAGAATTTGGATCTTCACTATAGACCACAATAATGTTGGATGCAGCTTACGAAGGGGTACAGTTTATGTGTATGCCTTTGAAGTAGAAGAAAGCATCAAAGTCGTACAATCATACCAGTGTTTTGAATTGGTGAGTGGGCGTGTGGGCGGTTGGTCAGTGGGTGGATGGGTTGGGTGGTTTGGGTTGGGTTGAAATGGGTTGGGTTGGTGTGTTGGTTGGTGGGTTGGTTGGTTTGACTCTTAGTTTGCTTGCTTGATAGCCTGGTGGAGAAATGCCATTGGAAAAGAAGGAAAATGTAAACAATGAGTAATGCAGTTAGATTTGCATGTGCCAGTGAAAGTTTGCAACTGCCTCACACTGTGTCCACTCTCTGTCCGCAGTCCTTCAATTGGCTGTTGCGCAGTGTGGTGCAGCAGAGCTGTGTGCACGACCTTCTTTGGTTCTTTGTCAAGTCCCTCATGCCTCAGCCTGAGCCAGAAGAGGAAGAGGAGGAGCAGCAGCAGCAGCAGCCTCCCAGAGAACCTCATCCTAAGAAGGAGCAGCAGGAGGTGTGTTGAAGGAGTGTGCTGTTGGATTCTCTCTCTCTCTCTCTCTCTCTCTCTCTCTCTCTCTCTCTCTCTCTCTCTCTCTCTCTCCTCTCTCTCATCCTTCTCTCTCTCTCTCTCGCGCTCTCCGTCTCTCTCTCGTCTCATCTCTGTCTCCTCTCTCTCCTCTCTCCTCTCTCCTCTCTCTCTCCTCTCTCCACCATCTCTCT
Organism: Theodoxus fluviatilis; assembly: GCA_034096865.1. Lineage (NCBI taxonomy): Eukaryota > Metazoa > Mollusca > Gastropoda > Cycloneritida > Neritidae > Theodoxus > Theodoxus fluviatilis. Next base: position 27,371 of record JAWQFJ010000738.1, on the reverse strand, counting down.
CTCTCCTCTCTTGATTGGATTGCTATGGGCTCCCACCCCGCCCGCTGCTCTCTCTCTCTCTCTCTCTCTCTCTCTCTCTCTCTACAGTCTCTCTCTCTCTCTCTCTCTCTCTCTCTCTCTCTCTCTCTCTCTCTCTCTCTTGAATTGGATTCTATGGACTGACATTTTTTTCCCCCTGGAAAAAGCCCTCTGTGGGATGGGGTCAGAATAGACCCACTGCATTTCCCAATGCGATTCATAAGAGGCGAATAACTAGGGACTCCATGACGATTTACGTTTACTCTGAACTGGAAGTTATTTCCTTTCTTAATGGCCTTACATAGCCTACAAAGGCTGATGGGCCGTAAAACACCATCCATCCATCCATCCATCGATCCATCTATCCATCCCCTGGAAAAAGGAACAGGCTAAGATGTAATTTTTATTCTAGGAATACGGCAGGAACCATTAAGATGGGGGAAAATGTGGTATATTATGGCTGTCATCATCATGCTTTCTGATGCTTTTCTTATGCTGTTCAACATTTGAGACATAGAATATAAGAGCTGAAGGAAGAAGAAACTAGACCCGTACTCTGGGATGGTGAATTATCAAACAGATCATACTAGTTGTAAAGGCACAGAGTTCCTATGTACTGAGGCATTTGCATGACATTCTGAATGTTTATTTAGTGTGACCACAGTGATGAAGATAACTCAGAAAATGCCCTGTACGACATCAGAGCTTTGCACCTCAAGGAGTGAGTGTGCCTGTCCTTGCTGCATTGCAGGTGGATGTTCCTCTGTGTGAACATCCACTGGCAGACATAGAGATTGCAGGCAAGTCGGTTGCGCCCCTGCCAGAGATGTTCCACAGTGTCCTGCAGACCATCTCTGATGTCATCATGCACCTGCCCAGCGGCTCTGCTCTACAGGTTGGTTAGGTTGTGTTTTGTCCGGACTGAGCTGTGTCCTGGCATTCTCTCTCTCTCTCTCTCTCTCTCTCTCTCTCTCTCTCTCTCTCTCTCTCTCTCTCTCTCTCTCTCTCTCTCCTCTCTCACTCTCTCTCTATCTCTCTCTCTCTCTCTCTCTCTCTCTTCTCTCCCTCTCTCACTCCTCTCTCTATCTCTCTCTCCTCTCTCTCTCTCTCTCTCTCTCTCTCTCTCTCTCTCTCTCTCTCTCTCTCTCTCTCTCTCTCTCTCTCTCTCATGTCCAAACTTCTTGAATTGAAGGTAAACACAGAGAAGACAAAAGTTATGGTGTTTAGAAAAGGAGGACATTTAGCCATTGGTGAAAATTGGTTTCTAGATGGGTCTCGTTTGGAGACAGTCAACCAATATAAATACCTAGGATTCTTGTTCACAACAAAATTGTCCATAGACGCAACTTTAGATGATATAGCCACCAGAGGAAAGCAAAAAGAGGTACAGATGTTAAGAGCATTATGGAACTTGCGTTGCATGAAAACAAAAGTATTCACCAGCCTGTTTGATGCACAAGTCCAAGCAATTCTTCTGTATGATGCAGAACTATGGGGCCTTGAAAATCAGCTGAAAGTGTAGGGAACTCATACTTTTGTTTGTAAAACGTTTATGGGACTAGACTCGAGGACGCCCAACCACATGGTCTATGGAGATCTTGGACGCTTCCCAATCTCCATCAATATACCGGTTAAAATGTTGTCGGATGAAAGTCGATAAAACTCCCTAAACAAGCTTTCCTAATGCTTTTGAACTCTCAAATTAAGAAAGAGCGAAGCTGGACAGAGACTGTAAAGCTTTGCCTTTGTCGGCTGGGGTTTGGTTTCGCATGGTTAAATAATAATAATATAATACAGACTATTTATAACGCACATACCTTCCCTAATAGCAAGCTCATGGCGTGTACAATGATAAAGTCTACACTCATACAAAACATTCTAACACTCACATACTATACAATTGAAATAAAAAGAACAATTAAATACAATACAATTAATTAAGTAGCAGGCAAAACACGAAACATAAAAGAGGCGCCTTCACTGCTCGTCAGGAAAGACTGACCGGAACAGGTGTGTCTTGAGGGAGGTTTTGAACTGGGACATGGAATTAGAGTGACGGACAGGAAAGGTAGTGGAGTAGGTGACGAAAACGTTATTTGTCACAACTTAAGCAGCGACTAAAAGATTGTTATCTTCAGGACTGGGATGCGAAGAATATCAGCAGCATCGATACACTTGGTATTCCTCCTTGAAGCATTTCTTAGGCCTTGAAGAGTATTTAAATATACTTGATTATGAAAAGTTCAGAGATGTCTTTATTCGCTTCAGGTTTAAAATAAATGATCTGAACAACAATAGACGATATAAAGGTATGGTAGATACAGAAGTGCCCATGTTGCGAGAAATGTAAAACTGAGCAACATATTTCTGTTGAGGTGTGTACATATATAAAGAACTAAGGGTAAAATATCTAGAAAGATTCTTACCTCAGAAACAAAGTAGGAATGTGTGTCAATATCTAATGCAATGTAATGACTACAAAATGACTCGTTCATTGGCGATGTATATTTTTTACTCACATGCGATACAAAAGTGAGTCTATGTACTCACCCGTTTCGTCCGTCCGGGCATCCGGGCGTCCGGGCGTCCGGGTGTCCGGGCGTTCGGGCGTCCGTTTAAAACTTTAACGTTGGATTTTTCTCGGACACTATTAAGTCTATCAACACCCAATTTGGCATGATGGTGTATGATGACAAGGCCTAAAAATATATACATAGTGACTTGACCTTGCTTCAAGGTCAAGGTCGCAGGGGCCATAAATGTTGTCTAATAAACAGCCATTTTTCACATTTTCTCAATTTTCTCTGAAGTTTTTAAGATTGGATACCTCACTTATACATGGTGTATAGGGCAAAGTCGGCCCTATTTTTTTATACCAGTTTGGTCGACCTTGCTTCAAGGTCAAGGTCACAGGAGCTCTTTAAAGTTGGATTGTATACATAATTTGAAGTGACCTTGACCCTGAACTATGGAAGATAACTGTTTCAAACTTAATAATTATATGGGGCACAGGTTATACTTTCATCATGAGACACATTTGGTCACATATCATCAAGGTCAAGGTCACTTTGACCCTTATGAAATGTGACCAAAATGGGGTAGTGAACCACTAAAAGTGACCATATCTCATGGTAGAAAGTGCCAATAAGCACCATTGTGCTTGCTATGTCTTGAATTAACAGCTTTGTGTTGCATGACCTTGGATGACCTTGACCTTGGGTCAAGACCACATGAATTATGGTAGGAAAAATGTGTAAAGCATTTCTTAGTTTAGTGTATGATGTCATTGGTAGGTTTAGTTGTTTGACCTTGACCTTGAAGGTCACCTGAAGGTCAAGGTCATGTAAAGGTCAAGGTCAAGCATGTGAGTCGTATGGGCTTTGCCCTTCTTGTTTATGCCTTTAAGTAGAGAACAAAAGGTTAGGCAGGAGGAGTATACGAAGTTGTGATGTATGTACAAGTACTTGAACGCTTCTTGCTCTTTGAAAGGATTGTGGTTACGGCAATCATAGCTGAAGTAGAATTGTTTAATACCAGCATTTCCTTGTAATGCAATGGGCCGATGGCCTCCAAATATATCAAATCAAATCAAATCAAATCAAATCCCTCCCTCTCTCACTCCCTCACTTCTTTCTCTCTTACCTCTCTCACTTCTTTTCTCTTCTAGGATGAACCTCCTCCTGACGGCGAGCGTCACACGGTATGTATGTCATTCGTACCCACAGACACAGATACCCACAAACGTACACATACACACCCACACGCACACACACACACACACACACACACATATATAAACACACACACGTACACACACATACACACACGCACACACATATACACCCACGCGCGCATGCACACGCACGCACACACACACACACACACACACACACACACACACACACACACACACGCACACAGTAGTACACACACACACACACTCAGATACACACACACACACTCAGATACACACACACACACACACACACGGACGCAGGCAAGTAAACCCTCGAACACACATACGTGCACACACACACACGCACACACGCACACGCGCACACACACACACACACACACACACACACACACACACACACACACACACACACACACACACACACACATATATATAGGGCTTTTTAACACGTGGCAAGTTTTCTCCAAAGGACAGGAAAGCTTCCTCGTCTCCGGCGAGTTTTTCCCCGCGCACGTTGCCAGTCCTGCAGTCCCTTGCTTGCCAGTCCTGCAACTCGCAGTCCCTTGCTTGCCAGTCCTGCAACTCGCAGTCCCTTGCTTGCCAGTCCTGCAACTCGCAGTCCCTTGCTTGCCAGTCCTGCAACTCGCAGTCCCTTGCTTGTCAGTCCTGCAACTCGCAGTCCCTTGCTTGCCAGCCCTGCAACTCGCAGTCCCTTGCTTGCCAGTCCTGCAACTCGCAGTCCCTTGCTTGCCAGCCATGCAACTCGCAGTCCCTTGCTTGCCAGTCCTGCAACTCGCAGTCCCTTGCTTGCCAGCCATGCATCTCGCAGTCCCTTGCTTGCCAGTCCTGCAACTCGCAGTCCCTTGCTTGCCAGTCCTGCAACTCGCAGTCCCTTGCTTGCCAGTCCTGCAACTCGCAGTCCCTTGCTTGCCAGTCCTGCAACTCGCAGTCCCTTGCTTGCCAGTCCTGCAACTCGCAGTCCCTTGCTTGCCAGTCCTGCAACTCGCAGTCCCTTGCTTGCCAGTCCCGCAACTCGCAGTCCCTTGCTTGCCAGCCCTGCATCTCGCAGTCCCTTGCTTGCCAGCCCTGCAACTCGCAGTCCCTTGCTTGCCAGTCCTGCAACTCGCAGTCCCTTGCTTGCCAGTCCTGCAACTCGCAGTCCCTTGCTTGCCAGTCCTGCAACGCGCAGTCCCTTGCTTGCCAGCCATGCAACTCGCAGTCCCTTGCTTGCCAGTCCTGCAACTCGCAGTCCCTTTCTTGGCAGTCCTGACACTCGCAGTCCCTTGCTTGCCAGTCCTGCAACTCGCAGTCCCTTGCTTGCCAGTCCTGCAACTCGCAGTCCCTTGCTTGCCAGTCCTGCAACTCGCAGTCCCTTGCTTGCCAGTCCTGCAACTAGCAGTCCCTTGCTTGCCAGTCCTGCAACTCGCAGTCCCTTGCTTGCCAGTCCTGCAACTCGCAGTCCCTTGCTTGGCAGTCCTGCAACTCACAGTCCCTTGCTTGTCAGTCATGCAACTCGCAGTCCCTTGCTTACCAGTCCTGCAACTCGCAGTCCCTTGCTTGCCAGTCTCGCAACTCACAGTCCCTTGCTTGCCAGCCCTGCAACTCGCAGTCCCTTGCTTGCCAGCCCTGCAACGTGCAGTCCCTTGCTTGCCAGCCCTGCAACGTGCAGTCCCTTGCTTGCCAGTCCTGCAACTCGCAGTCCCTTGCTTGCCAGCCCTGCAACGTGCAGTCCCTTGCTTGCCAGTCCTGCAACTCGCAGTCCCTTGCTTGCCAGCCCTGCAACTCGCAGTCCATTGCTTGCCAGTCCTGCAACTCCTAGTCCCTTGCTTGCCAGTCCTGCAACGTGCAGTCCCTTGCTTGCCAGTCTTTCAACTCGCAGTCCCTTGCTTGCCAGTCCTGCAACTCACAGTCCCTTGCTTGCCAGTCCTGCAACTCGCAGTCCCTCGCTTTCCAGTCCTGCAACTCGCAGCCCCTTGCTTGCCAGTCCTGCAACTCGCAGTCCCTTGCTTGCCAGTCCTGCATCTCGCAGTCCCTTGCTTGCCAGTCCTGCAACTCGCAGTCCCTTGCTTGCCAGTCCTGCAACTCGCAGTCCCTTGCTTGCCAGTCCTGCAACGTGCAGTCCCTTGCTTGCCAGCCCTGCAACTAGCAGTCCCTTGCTTGCCAGTCCTGCAACTCGCAGTCCCTTGCTTGCCAGTCCTGCAACTCGCAGTCCCTTGCTTGCCAGTCCTGCAACTCGCAGTCCCTTGCTTGCCAGCCCTGCAACTCGCAGTCCCTTGCTTGCCAGCCCTGCAACGTGCAGTCCCTTGCTTGCCAGCCCTGCAACGTGCAGTCCCTTGCTTGCCAGTCCTGCAACTCACAGTCCCTTGCTTGCCAGTCCTGCAACTCGCAGTCCCTTGCTTGCCAGCCCTGCAACGTGCAGTCCCTTGCTTGCCAGTCCTGCAACTCGCAGTCCCTTGCTTGCCAGCCCTGCAACTCGCAGTCCATTGCTTGCCAGTCCTGCAACTCCTAGTCCCTTGCTTGCCAGTCCTGCAACTCGCAGTCCCTTGCTTGCCAGTCTTTCAACTCGCAGTCCCTTGCTTGCCAGTCCTGCAACTCGCAGTCCCTTGCTTGCCAGTCCTGCAACTCGCAGTCCCTCGCTTTCCAGTCCTGCAACTCGCAGTCCCTTGCTTGCCAGTCCTGCAACTCGCAGTCCCTTGCTTGCCAGTCCTGCATCTCGCAGTCCCTTGCTTGCCAGTCCTGCAACTCGCAGTCCCTTGCTTGCCAGTCCTGCAACTCGCAGTCCCTTGCTTGCCAGTCCTGCAACGTGCAGTCCCTTGCTTGCCAGTCCTGCAACTCGCAGTCCCTTACTTGGCAGTCCTGCAACTCCCAGTCCCTTGCTTGGCATTGGTTCAGTGTGGCTGCACAAGAGCAGACGACATACCCGATTTAGATATCAAACATTCAAGGTTTGTTTACCTGTCAAGTCCATAAGTCTAAATAATGGCCAGAATACGTTCCCTAACTCTGTTCCTGTCACCAGGCACGATGGTTTTCGCTTGTCCCATATTGCTGGGTATGAAAACCCCAGTTCAGGTAAATGCGTTTTCCTATCGTCAGTCCACTTACCCGGAGCCATAATGTTCCTCATAGCCAGCCGAACACCAAGCAAGGGACAGGCGGAAAACAGTGTTGGCACACAGGCGTGGGCTCTGTATTAGGAACTATGCAAATGAAATTCCCAATACTTACAGCTGCAGGTCAAAATCTTTCCCTGGACCAGTCTGACCTACGACGGTTGTTCCATGGAAACTGGTTCCCACCGCGAGCACGTCTGCCCTCTGTTGCAGATTGCGGCTGGCGTGACCTTCGACAGCAGGGTGGTGGTGGAGGACGAGGGCCTGTACCAGGCCTTCCCCCCCTCGCAGGAAAAAACGCCAGAGATAGAGGAGGAGGACGACCTTATGGCCTGTCCCTACCGTGTCCGACTTCTGCCCTTTGAACCTTACCCGGTAAGTACGGCTGTAGTGGCATAGCGACTGATGGTCTATCGGGCTACAGTACTCACCACCCTCCTGTATGCAAGCGAGACCCGGACAGTGAACAGTAGACACGCCAGGCAGCTCAACCACTCTCATATTAGTGCCCTCTGCAGGTTCCTACACATTACATAAGTGGCAGGATAGCAACCCTGCTTCAGAAGTCCAAACGCTGGCCGGCACCCCAAAAACTCGCAGCCTCGTGTTAAAGTCCCCGGCAAGGTGGGCAGGCCATGTAGCTCGCACGCGAGACAGCCCACTATCAAAGCAGCTGTTCTACGGAGAACCCTGAGAGGAAAGGCGAGCTACCAGGGGGGACAAACAACCCACCCCCGCACCCAGCCCCCACACCTGGACGCCCGCGAAAAAAAGCGCTTCCCGAACTTCCTGATGCTGTTCCATCAGAGCCCTACAGATCAACGTGGACGCCTGGGAGTCATTGACACATGGGAGTCATTGACACCTGGGAGTCACTGACACCTGGGAGTCACTGACACATGGGAGTCAATGACACGTGGGAGTCACTGACACATGGGAGTCATTGACACATGGGAATCACTGACACATGGGAATCACTGACACATGGGAGTCACTGACACATGGGAGTCACTGACACATGGAAGTCACTGACACATGGGAGTCCCTGACACATGGGAGTCACTGACACATGGAAGTCACTGACACCTGGGAGTCATTGACACATGGGAGTCACTGACACCTGGGAATCACTGACACCTGGGAGTCACTGACACATGGGAGTCACTGACACAAGATCGCCCCTCCTGGCTCGGCAGGGTGACTGCAGGTTTGCGTGTAGCGGATGAGGAGATAATTGCAGCAGCAGAGAGACAGAGAACCCTAAAGAAGGCGAGAGTTGCCGACTCTCCTACTACTTCATTCCCCCATGTGAACCCAGCATTTAGGATGGTCTATCGGTCCCGAATAAACCTTATCAGCCACTTGCGGACCCATCTTACCTCAATCATTGACAAAGACAACGGAATCAATGTCTTCTTCACCACTGAAGGGCGTACGCAGTATGGAGACACGGTCATGGAATCAGTGGAACAATGGACATGCAATGGGACAATGGAGATGCAATGGGACAGTGGAGATGCAATGGAACAATGGAGATGCAATGTTACAAATGGAGATGCAATGGGACAGTGGAGATGCAGTGGGACAATGGAGATGCAATGGGACAGTGGAGATGCAATGGAACAATGGAGATGCAATGGGACAATGGAGATGCAGTGGGACAATGGAGATGCAATGGGACAGTGGAGATGCAATGGAACAATGGAGATGCAATGTTACAAATGGAGATGCAATGGGACAGTGGAGATGCAATGGAACATTGGAGATGCAATGGGACAGTGGAGATGCAATGGAACATTGGAGATGCAATGGGACAGTGGAGACGCAATGGAACAGTGGAGATGCAATGGGACAGTGGAGATGCAATGGAACATTGGAGATGCAGTGGGGCAATGGAGATGCAATGGGACAATGGAGATGCAATGGGACAATGGAGATGCAGTGGGACAATGGAGATGCAATGGGACAGTGGAGATGCAATGGAACATTGGAGATGCAGTGGGACAATGGAGATGCAATGGGACAGTGGAGATGCAATGGGACAATGGAGATGCAATGGGACAGTGGAGATGCAATGGGACAGTGGAGATGCAATGGGACAATGGAGATGCAATGGGACAGTGGAGATGCAATGGGACAGTGGAGATGCAATGGGACAATGGAGATGCAATGGGACAATGGAGATGCAGTGAGACAATGGAGATGCAATGGGACAGTGGAGATGCAGTGGGACAATGGAGATGCAGTGGGACAGTGGAGATGCAATGGGACAGTGGAGATGCAATGGGACAATGGAGATGCAATGAAGACAAGAGTGATGAATAGTAGCAGCCACCTCAGCTACCACCACCACCACCACCACCACCACCACCACCACCACCACCGCCACCACCACCACCGCCGCCACCACCACCACCACCACCACCAGCACCACCAGCACCACCACCACCACAACCACCACCACAACCACCACCACCACCACCACCACCACGACGTAGTTTGTTCATAGTGTGACTTAGTACGTTCAAACTGTGAGGGAGCATCACACTGATTCAACTCTTTTTGCAGTATGGATATTTTCAAGTATGATAATGTATTCGTGAAAAGGTCCTCGAATGTGGTATCGAAAACACCCCTTTCAGCACTTTTCCATCAGCGCGGTTCAAGAACAAGGCATTTTAGGGGAGGCACCACTATAAAAACGGTCAAATTGTCCTTTTCTGGTGATTTAAACATGCGCATTTCTGAGTTGTATTAACCCTCTGCAATGTAATTCCAATAGTTTAGCTATTTAATACATGCTAGAAAACATGTATGTATGTATGTATTTTCATTTTTTTACTGCGCCATTATCACGATAAACATGCTCATGGCGCGACAAGACGAAATAAAAAAGTTTTGAGGCCAGTTTTAAATGCGGCCAAGGATGGACTACCCTCAGACCCTCAGGAAGTTGGTTCCAGAGTCTCGGTCCAACAACGCTGAAGGAGCGGTCACCGAAGCTCCGAAACCTTGTTTGTGGGACAATCAATAGTCTTCTTTTTGAGGAACGGAGATTCCTTGTGGGGTTGTGAGGTCTAAGGAGTTCTCCGAGGTAGGTTGGGGCTTCACCAGTTTCACACTTAAACACGATGGAGAGGGTCTTAAATTCCACCCGTTGGCGAACTGGAAGCCAATGAAGGTCACTGAGAACAGGGGTTATGCGAGCCCACCTCGGCAGTCGCTTCACTACCCTAGCTGCAGAATTCTGAAGACGCTGAAGTTTCTGCAATTGACCGTTGGTTGCAGCAGTCAGCAGACTGTTGCAGTAATCAAGATGGGACAACACAAGAGTCACCACCAGGGCTGCTGCAGTCTTTTCAGTCAGACAATCCCTGATACTCCAAATGCGGTGTAGGTACATGTAGCCTGAGGAGATGATTTTACGAATTTGGGGGTCTGGTGACAAGTTTTGATCTAACATGACCCCGAGATATTTCGCACTTGCGGCAAATGCTATGTTCGCCCCCGCTATGTTAATATGTGTTTCTCTGATCAATTGCCTGCTTTTTTCCCTACCAATGAGAATCACTTCAGTCTTGTCTTCATTGAGTTTGAGGTGATTGGCCGACATCCATTACAAATGTGAAGAAAAAACTTTATCTTCTTATAATGTATGCTGGCACTATTGGAAATACGTAGAAGATGGAAAAAGCAAGCTTTCCCGAGGTTTCTTTTCTTCACGTTTTCTCGTACACTACTTTCTGTGGACTTGAAATATGCAGTAAATATTCGGAGCATTGTACAGATCTGTAATTTTCAGGGTGTGTTCCTTATACATGTAGCAACATTTTTATCGCATGGGTTTGTGAAATGAGCCCGTAGGTCAGCAGCTATACATAACACTTTTGTTTTCGTGGATATTGTTTTGAGTATATACAGTAAGTAAGTATCCTTTTCAAAAGTATTTGAAATGTTATCAAAATGATATGACGCGTTTTAGATACTGAAATGACAAATCTACGGAAACAAAAATGTGAATACTACTGTATATATATTGTATACATTCTGAGCTATACATTTTTGAAAAGATAGAAAATAATGTGTCATTCAGATAACTAACAGATGACCTATTTTTCCATTGAGCAAAGGTAGCTTTCACTTATTTTCATGTATATCTTTGAATTGTCATGGAAAAGTTTGAAAACTAATTGCACTTTTAAAAAGTGTCTCTTTTACCCATGTCTCCCCTTAAAGCGCCCAGTGGTCGGAGACCCAAATGTGGGTAACCCCGGCCATGCCGCACACGAACATGTTCCGGGCCTCGAGCTGTCGGAGCTTCGTTAGGTCCCGGAAATGTTTCGGACTTCTTATAAAGCACTGTCGTGAAAGGGAGGCAACTACAGCTGACTCAGTTTTCTGCTCTTTTTATTGCCCTGAAAACTAACAACACTATAATATGACAAACACTAGTACAGTAACACGTGAGAACATTCCCTGGCATATCACACGCACTAATCATTATATATCAGAGAAGGGTTCTTTTTAAATTACGTGTCATGGACGACATCTTCTTTCTACATACTTGCAGCCCCTGAGTCCCAGGAGAGGTCACCCAGCTAGCGACAACAGCTCCCCATCTGTCGACAAGCCCTCCGGTGGGGGGTCACAGCAGCCAGGCGGAAGATCAAACTCGGAGAGCAACCGCACTCCTAAGACGGCCAAAAAGCCTCCAGCAGACAGCCCAGCGAGCGAGGGTGAGCAAGATGGCGACGCCATCAGGCCTGGCCCCAAGGAGGGCAGGGACACCAAGATGGCGCCCACCGAGCAGGAGGTGGTGGTGGCCACTTGCATGCTGCCGCTGGGTGACGGGCTGCATCGGGAGGGTCGAAGGAACGAGGCCAGGAAGGACTCCACCTTCCGATGGCAAGACAGGCACAGAGTGCTTCCCGCTCCCCCATGCGTGTTCGAAACTGCCGTAAGTGCACACTCTGTGGCCTAGAGGTTTTCCAGCATGCTGGAGGTGGAGGAGAGACTTACTGTACGGAATGGAAAAACAGAGACCCAAGTGCATGTGCGCGTATGTGTTTTTGTGTGTGTGTGTGCTTGTGTGTGTATGTATACATCTTCCACACGTAAGTGTGAATGCTGCTCAGGGTTATATGGCATATATATGTACACACCTCAAAAGAAAGGACAAGGGAAAACCCTGTGAATTAAATAATTTAATGAAACAATATCGAAATAAATAAATCTAAATTATAATACATGTACACACATGCACAAAAGGTGTTGGCCCACGGCTAAAAGCCTTCCGAGACACGAAAAACGAAATTAATTTAAACCAAAAATAAACCAAAAGCAGGAGACAAGATAATAATAGTACTCATATGTACGAAGAAGAGAAAAAAGAAATAATACAAAAGGAAGATAATATTTACATGGTGTATGAACCCGTGGGGACCAGTACGAGGAAAGGTGCTACCCCTCCGGGTTCATCCTGTCGAGTGAGTGAGGGAGGTAAGGAGGTGAGTNNNCACTACTCTTATTCCCTGTTTCAGCTTTCCCACCACCTTCATCTCCTCCCCACTCACTCCTTGCTTCCTTGTTCTGTCTTAATCAAATCATGATGCCTCTTTTCATTCCAATCCATTAACCCCTGCCTCCTTGTTCCACCTGTATACGTGTATGTCTGCTCATACTATAGTTGTGAATGGTAGGTTTTGCTGTTTGCAGATCGAGTACTTACATCCCCCTGTTGTTTGCCTAGTCTGGATCATGTTTTTTTCCATTGTTGCATGGCAGTGTTGTAATCTGCTGAGCCTGCTCCTTGTGCCAATCACGGTGGAGGCTTCCGTCAAGGAATGCTGATCTCACTGGTTAATGTAGCTTCCTGACCAGAGGCTGGTTTCACAGAGGCAATCTGCAAGCATCATTTGCGGGACCAGAGACATGTTTCTTTTTTAAAATGTTCAGAGATGAGGTCTCACTGTGAGCACTCAAGAAACCCAAATTGTTTCTCCTCATGAACCTGTCCACACAGGTGCTCGCCTTGAGTGCTCACCTCTGAATATTTCTAATATCTTTCAAAACGATACATGCCTCTGGTTCCCCGAATGATGCCTTCGAATTGCTTCTGCAAAACCTGTCTGTATTTGGTAGTTTTTTTCCTGTGATGCATCTTTGATTGCATGGATCAGTGTATTGGCCTGATACAGCATTGTCATTTGTTCCTTTCCTCTGGACTTATGATCTCTGGTGTGATTTTGGTGTGAGTATTTTGTTGCTCCATTGTGGCATTGAACTTTCCCTTTTCCTGTGAATTCTCCTAGGCAAGTGCCTCAGACAACTTCCATCTAACCCCTGAGTTGCGTGCAGCATCTTGGGTGTGACTGATGACCAATACTTGCCAACTGCTGCTTTGAATTTTTCAACCTCAATATTTGGAAGGCACTGTAGCCAGTAGGAGCTTAAATAGCCAATACATTTCTTTTGGACTGCCATACATTGGGGCATGAATCACTGGAGGCAGGAATGTGTCCTTCAGGTTTTTCAGTATCATTAAAGTTAGTAAATTATGTTATCAAAAAATCATGTGTGAAATCACGTTGAGAGCAGTTTCATTTGTTGTTAGGTGCATTATGTAAAGTTTATGCAAAATGCCTCTCTTATTTGCCTTCACACAAAGCAGCCTTGGCAAGTATTTCATGAATGAAAGTTGTTTTCATCTCATCATTTTTATCATGAAATTTTTGCTAAGAAAGATATCCATGAGTTTGGCTAAAGAGTCTACTAGTTTGTGTTGCATTTTATTTTTATTTTTTATTTTTAACAGATCTGGCCCATGTTTTCCTAAGCGTACATCATGTTTTGTGCCTTGAAAATTATTTTTGAATGTTCTTTTCTAGTTTTATTAATTTTTTCAATCCTTGGACATTCTTATTTTAAAAAAATCTTTCTGTTGGAAAGTTGTAAATGATGTCTGCCCAGTGGGGAAGAAAGATGCCTTCAGTCATTGTCCTCATTGTCCTTGTTCACCTGATTTGAAGTGGTGTGTTCGATTGCAACTCTTTACTAGGTAGCAAAGAGCGGGCAGAGCACACATGTGGTGAGTGAGGGAAAATTATAGTTTTTAAAATTTTGCCCTTTTTTTTTAAATTCCTTGCTTTTCTCTTCCACATCCACACATTTTGCTTCTGTATGAGATCACATTGAGACCATTTCCCAGCCAAACGCCAGACTATTGCCTTGTCTTTGGAGACTGAGGAAAGCTCAAAAGTTCAGGATCTATATACTCTGGCCTCTGACATATGTTTTGAGAAAGGCCATGCTTTTGATTCAGTATCAAGCAAAATTTTAATGCTACACCTGATTGAATGTACATGTACATTCACCGAGGCTAGGAAATGTATATTCTCAGGGAAGGCTTTGTCTCTTCTAGACTCTGTGGGGGAAATGTTTGGTTCATGCCAAACTCTGGCATTGCGGTGTAGAATGGTGTCCCTTCTATTCCGCGTTGATTTGGGAAATTTGATGAGAGCCCTAGTATCACTTGACAATTACTGAGAATATTCATTACTTTTGCCATAAAGTGTAACAATGAGCTGTGTTGAGATATAATGGGGTATTATAATTTATTTTATGACAAATACATGTACTGCATTGGGACATAGTCATTCATTCTGCTCCAATTTGATGAAGTATTTTCTGATGATTTGGCTGAGTTATTTGCAAGCTATTAGCAGTGCCTCCCTTGGCATTTCCTGAAAAGACAAATGAAGCCACTGGTTCAGAATTGGATGAAAATGGCTGAGTAAATACAATTTAAAGATCTATTTGTCCCTCCCCAAGCTTTCATTCACTCTCCAAAGTCAGCTGGGAGTCCGTTCTGTCCCCACAAGCAACCGTGACCATGAAGGCATAAGGACATCTTGTAGTAGTGCAAACTGAGGGCTCAGTGGTGACTTACCTCATGTTTAATTCCATCTGTTACTTCTTGAAAGGCTTTGCTGAAGTTTATTTGGAATTTATTTAATCCCTGTATTTTCTTTTCCTGCCAAGTACAATAAGTTCTTTGGTTTTGGGATGTACTCTGTCCAGAGGGATTTTTATTTTCCCCCCAAGGGCATCGGAACTGTTCGGGACCAAGAAACACTTTCTGTTCAAGTAGCAGTGGACTGGCGAGCTTCCCTCAGATCTTGCAGACTTTGCCTCTGCATTGAGTCAAGCGCTGACTGCTTCATGCATTGGGACACACCTTGCAGCCACACAGCTGTTGATTCCACCACTGTTCTGCTGAACTGTCATTTACAGCCTCTGTAACCAATTGAATTGCAGTGGCATTTACCCCTGGTCCTGGCCTTGTAAATAAATATTTGGTTACTTCATTTCTGACAGTGACCTTCCGCATTTATGTCTTGATCAAACCAAATTCAGTGCAGGGATGTGTGAAGGATAACTCTTTTTGAATCCAGCTGCAAGATGTTAATGATCCGCCAGGGTGTTTTGAAAAGCTCATAAACAATAGTATAAGTAAAGAATAAGATAAGGGAAAACTGTCAAGAGGAAAAGCCTTTTAAAATTGGATTTGCATCAAATTTGGCATTGGTCTGGTTTGTAAAGTGTGAATTTAGTCTGCTTAGATTGCTATTGGCAGTGTAACTGTAAGAGGAAATAATGCCATATTGCCACATTAATACTAATAGGGAGTCTATATCGGTTCTTTGAAGCACTCGAGCACTTAAAGAGATTTTCGAGGAATGCCAAATTTCATGCAAAGTTCTGTTTAGCAGAACTGTGTTTATGGAGCATTGAATTGTAGATTATGCACTCACAATTGCAGTGGTTTCAAGTTTTGGTGATTATTTTATTACTACATGCAAAGTGATCTATGTTTCAAATTTCATTTAATTGCTGTGTGTGTTTATTACTTAATTTTCTTTGAAATTTTCGTTGTTACTTGCATGATAAGCCATGGATGTGTGTGTGTGTGTGTGTGTGTGTGTGTGTGTGTGTGTGTGTGTGTGTGTGTGTGTGTGTGTGTGCTGAGGGATTGTATGCAATCAATGAGAGAGAGAGAGAGAGAGAGAGAGAGAGAGAGAGAGAGAGAGAGAGAGAGAGAGAGAGAGAGAGAGAGAGAGAGAGAGAGAGAGAGAGTACAGAGTATCCTGTGATCACATACTGGTCTTACTGAAAATGGAATATTTGTTTTCCAGTGTGCACAATGCAAAATGGTCATGCGTGGACACTGTTGCAGATTGCCTTCCGCGTGTCTGCCCTGAAGGACCTCACTCCCAGTGCTGAGTTGAAAGCCTCCAGTAGACAAGCCATGATTGCCAGTTTGACTGGTCTGTACTCTGTCTCTCTGTGTATTGGTGTGTGTATTTGAGTTTGTGTGTGCCTGTGTTTGTGTGAGTGTGCTTGTGTGAGTGTGTGTGTGTTTGTGTGTGTGTGTGTGTTGTATCTAAGTGCCGGGGTCGGGTGTACAGTTACTGAAAAGAAGAGTAGAAGACAAGCAACCGACTGTTTCTTTCATGAGCAAGTCTGGCCCTGAAGAGGGCTGTTTGGGGGTTGTACTGCCGCCGATGCGGGTAATCACCGCTACAGGATGGAGAGGCAGCGGGTTGGCAGGGGCGTGCAGCGATGCTCTGTATTTCTTTACGGCAAGCTTTCGAAGCTGAGGCTTCTTCATCAGGCCTAAGTGTGTTTGTGTGTGTGTGTGTGTTGTATGTATGTGTGTGTGTTGTATGTGTTGGGGTGTGTTTTGTGTGTGTGTGTGTGTGTGTGTGTGTGTGTGTGTGTGTTGTGCGTGTGTGTGTTGGGTGTGTGTGTTTGTTTGTGTGGGGTGTGTGTTGTGTATGCATGTACATGTATGTGCATTTGTGTGTGTGTGCACGCACATGTGCATGTATGTGTGTGTTGGGTGTGTTTGTATTGGGTGTGTGTTTGTGTGTGTCTGTGTGTGTATGTGTGTGTGTGCATCAGACCTGCCAACCCACCATCCTGCCAAAGAGTAGCATCCAGAGCTTTTTGGAGTAGCATTTAAGAAATAGGCGTAGCACACACGCACAAGAAGGAAAATGGCGATGTTTCGCAGGCGCGAAGCGCTGAACCGCCGGCGTGAAGCGGGGGGGGGGGGGTGTGTTCTACGTGACGGTCAAAAGTTCAGTGGCCCCGCGTGATCTGCTGCACTGATGGGTACATTGTGTTCCACAAGGAATGATGTGAACAAACATTCTGCTAAAATGACTGATTGATCGTCCTCTGCTGCAGTCGCTGGCTTGAAATACGCAGTGAGCGGTTTGCTCGGCTTTTCCGCGGCTTTCTTCTTGTGTGTCGCAGTACGCACATGTTTCTCGATGTCAAACCGCCCCCCGTGAGCAATCGAAAAATCGGTCTGACAGTACGTGCATCTTGCGGCTGAGGAGCTATTTGCAGATCTGACCATACATGGATCGATACTCCTTGGTGTAGTCTGCTTTAAAGTGCTGACAACTGGGTCGAGACTTTCTTGCCTTCTTTGGGGGAGTAGCAGCGAGATCGACAGCGGGCGTCTTTCGCTTCGACGCCATTTTTGCGGTCAAACAACTGCACTTCGGGTGTTTCCAGCATTTCTGCTCAGGGGGTTTAAAACGCAACGCGATTGGTCGGTTACAGTACACAATTCTACGTGAAGGTCAAAAGTTAAGTTCGAGGCTGGCACGCGGGTCGCTTGCTTTTTCATGAATGGATTTTTTTTAAAGGTCTAAAAAAAAATTCACGTCATTTTTTTGAAAAAGCGTAGTTTTTACGGACGAGCGTAGCAGCGTAGCAAGCATGTCGAAATCGTAGCATGCTACGCCTAAATCGTAGCACTTGGCAGGTCTGCCTTTTTACCTGTGTAAAGTTATGTGTGTCAGTATTTTTAGGAGGTGGGCTAAATGATGTGTCTGTGTTTTTAGTTTTTATTGACTCACATGCGAAGCAAAAGTGAGTCTATGTACTGAGCCGTGTCGTCCGTCCGTCCGGGCGTCCGTCCGTCCGGGCGGGCGGGCGTGCGGGCGTCCGTAAAAAACTTAAACGTTGGATTTTTCTCGGAGACTATTAAGTCTATCAACACCAAATGTGGCATGATGGTGTATGATGACAAGGCCTCAAAAAACATACATAGTGACTTGACCTTGCTTCAAGGTCAAGGTCACAGGAGCCATAAATGTGGTCTCAAAAACAGTCCTTTTTCACATTTTCCCAATTTTCTACCACGTTATTGAGAATGGCGACCTTAGCTACAAGTGGTATATAGGTCAAAGCAAGCCCTATCTTTTGATACCAGTTTGGTTGACCTTGCTTCAAGGTCAAGGTCACAGGAGCTCTTCAAAGTTGGATTGTATACATATTTTGAAGTGACCTTGACCCTGAACTATGGAAGATAACTGTTTCAAACTTAATAATTATGTGGGGCACATGTTATACTTTCATCATGAGACACATTTGGTCACATATCATCAAGGTCAAGGTCACTTTGACCCTTATGAAATGTGACCAAAATGGGGTAGTGAACCACTAAAAGTGACTATATCTCATGGTAGAAAGTGCCAAAAGCACCATTGTGCTTCCTATGTCTTGAATTAACAGCTTTGTGTTGCATGACCTTGGATGACCTTGACCTTGGGTCAAGGTCACATGTATTTTGGTAGGAAAAATGTGTAAAGCATTTCTTAGTGTATGATGTCATTGGTAGGTTTAGTTGTTTGACCTTGACCTTGAAGGTCACCTGAAGGTCAAGGTCATAAAGGTCAAGGTCAAGCATGTGAGTCGTATGGGCTTTGCCCTTCTTGTCATGAATGGATTTTTTTAAAAGGTCTTAAAATAAATCACGTCATTTTTTTGAAAAAGCGCAGTGTTTACGGACGAGCGTAGCAGCGTAGCAAGCGTGTCGAAATCGTAGCATGCTACGCCTAAATCGTAGCACTTGGCAGGTCTGGTGTGCATGCATGTGTGTGTGTGTGTGTATTTGTGTACATGCATGCATTGTGTGTGCACTCTGTGCATATGTGTGAATGCATGTGTGTGCATTGTGTATGTGTGCTTGTGTGTGTGTGGTATTCTTAGCATGCATCAAGGTGAGGCATGTAAAGTGTAAAGCAGTTTGAGACCCAAATGTTGGTGATAAATCGTTATGTAAATGCAGGTTTTTTACCTGTGTAAAGTTATGTGTGTCAGTATTTTTAGGAGGTGGGCTAAATGATGTGTCTGTGTTTTTAGTTTTTATTTTACCTTTCTTTTTCTCTAAAGCTGTTCATCTGTCTGCCTACCTATCCGTAATCTTTCTGTCACTGTTTCTCTGAGTATGTCTCTAATTCTGCCCTATCTCACACTTGACCTGTGATTCTGCCTCATCATCAGTCTGTTTTGTTTACACTGATGAATATTGAAGATTTTTATGTTTCCTTTGTATTGGCAAAGAAAAGCAAACCTTGACATTGAAAGTACCAATATTAATGATTTTTTCATGTCTATTTTCATGCAGACAACTCAACAGAGACATTCTGGGAGAGCGGAGATGAGGACCGGAACAAAGTGAAGACCATCACCATCACCTGTCCCAACACCAACCCCCAGGTCCTCTGTGTCCACATCGACAACACCCGGGACCTTCCAGTGAGCACTGCATGCATCTGTTACGAGACACACTATTTCACTTATTTCTCAATGCTGGGTCGTTTATGTCTATGCTCGCAACTCTTCCACACACCCATTCAAACAGAGATGACACGAGTCTGAAATGAGAGGTGGGAACACAAAATCACAATTCAAAACACTTTACTTCTCTCACAATCAAATTCCTAAATGAGCGATAGACGCTATCATCAAGTTAATTATATCAATTTTACAACCATAGTGATAAAAACAAAACCCATTCCCCAAGAACAATCAGATAAATGGTCTGCCGAACCGGTATTGATACTTAGCTGGTAGCGATGAAAAAATTGCAGCCAATCCTAGGCCACGTGGGCGGAGCTCGTTGGCCACACGTGATGAGGGGTGCGGAGGGGGAGGGGAAGAGGGGCAGGGGTTATCCCATGCTTTTCGAGGAGCATGCACGTACATACGCACTACGACAAAAACTTAGAGAGCGGGGTGGTGCCTCCCGGCTCCACTCCAGTGAACTGGTCAGGCGAAGGGCAGGCTCTCTCGCCCATGAGGACAGGCGGCAATTCTCTCCTGCATGTGTGTGTGTGTGTGTGTGTGTGTGTGTGTGTGTGTGTGTGTGTGTTACTTGAGATGACTTTCTTGACTGGAAGAGTACTCTGTAGTTGCCTTCTAGCTGGGTAGACGGCTTTCGTCGCTTCTTGATGGAGGGAGGTTGCTGCTTCTGTTTCCTCTCGTGACGAGGGCTGGGCAGAATTCCTGTCTGACCTGGGATGACGAAGTCTGGACGCAGTGACGGCAGGTTCTAGACGTGAAGTAGTTCTGGTACTTGAGTCGTGGAGGGACCGACTTTCATCTTGATACGGCATGTGCCTTGGGAAAAATCCTGAACAGGGCGCCCTACCTACATACGGGTCTGTTCCTCTGAAAAAACTAGCATGGGGCGCCACGTACCTAGGAAAACATGGGTTTTTATATGCGCCCCAAAAACCCTCGGTCCCCTCTCATCCAATCGCAACACCGATGAGAGATCTTGAGTCTCGATCTCACTTAAGGCCAGACATGGCAGCTAATGTTGGACCAAGTTTGCTGTCATTTGTTTTGTATCTCTTTTTAGTCAACAAATGTATACTGATGTAGGAGCTAAAAAATGATAATGCCTGATAATATATGTCATCAGTTTCCATGGCAACGATCCAAAATGGCCGCCAAACAAAAAAAATCAAAAGCCTATAACTTCTATTCTATGAAACTGATTCCAATTTTGTTTCTTGCAATTGGTTTAATTCCTCAATGGTCACATATTTACGTTGTTTCAATGCATTTGGATGGTTATGGATTTTTATTTATTTATTTTTATAAAAAGGCCTACACAGGTGTGTGTTTTAACCGCCTGATTATGATTTATGAAGAAACTACATGGTTTAAGTCAATGAGCAAACGTAATTATCTTCAAAAATATCCAAACTAGCAGTGTGCCAAAGTAGAAGTATTTATCTTCAAAACTTACTGAGCCTTAGGGATTTGAAGACACCAAGACGCACACAAATCACAAAACGCAGAAAAAGGGGAAGAAAGAAGGCTAAAACAACACTTACAGATTGATGGTCCCTGCTCCATGCAGACAGCAAAATCCAGTGTGATTTTTCACAAGTATACATATGCAGCACACAGAAGTAAAAATATTCCATTTGAAGTCCCATTGATGAAATATATTTCACCTAATAATATTATATACGTTATTGCTGAGAGCAACCGGCGAACTCGAAGTTCAACTCGAAGCCGATATTCGTAACACTGACTCATTGAACCCTTCAGTCTTGGCCTTTTTTACAAGTATACATATGCAGCACACAGAAGTAAAAATATTCCATTTGAAGTCACATTGATGAAATATATTTCACCTAATAATATATATATTATTGCAGAGAGCAACCGGCGAACTCGAAGCTCGAATCGAAGCCGATATTCGTAACACTGACTCATTGAACCCTTCAGTCTTGGCCTTTTTAGCAGCAGCTGCTTGCTTTGCTTGCAGGCGACGCTTTTGTTTCTGTGGACAAGGCATTCTCTTTGATTACTGTTACAATTGTGTTGAGCAATTTCGAGAAATAGCCTTGAAATATGATGAACAGTCAAAAGTCGCGTGGAACAATGCAGCCATATTGTTTACAACCGCGGTGCATTGTGGGCAGGCCGAGTGAATCGACGAGGTGTTTGCTGTGCTCTGATTGGCTAAACTTTGACCCAGACGCTAACGCTATCAATGAAATAGTAATGCGTAGCCTTATATGGAAATCTATCGCAAACATTGCCGCTCATTCAAATGCTGGTGACCAATCGCAGTGAAGTCTATTTTTGTCGACAGTGCAGGGCAACACAGCTTCGAAACGTGAGCTATCTGGTGGTACCAAACATCGCATATTTCCCAAAGCGTTGCTATGCGTTTGAGGGCTTTAAAAATGGCCATGTTTCAGAATCCTTAGCATAAATATCCAAGCCCACGCTTTTGTAATAATGTTTTAACGACTTTTGCCTTTTTTTTTTACAAGATGTTATTGTTGGAGTCGATAGATTAGATGTTGAGGAAGCAAATTCTGCAAAAATCCGAAAATCACTTTTTTGGTCTAAAACAGCTGCCGTGTCTGGCCTTAATTAACCAATCACTTTTCAGACGTATAAATACTGCCTTGGGTCACATGTCTCTCGTAGTCATTCCTGATTGCTCCGTCAAGCAAACAACTTCATTAGGCTGTTCTCTGAAGGTTCCATGTGGATTGGTCAACCTTAAACCATCAACCAAGATGTGATTAGTTTCAGATTAAATGCTCTACTAAATAATTCTCACATCAGGCAAGAGTCAGGATTCATTAGTCACTTGCCTCTTACAAATCCTCAATGTATAAGGCGCAATTTCTGTACCTACACCAGTTGGCAAACCCACTACACAGTACCCGGTCGGCAGACACGCTAACCCGTCCCACTGCATAACCAAACAATAACAAACAGCAGAATGAGGAAGCATGTTTCCGTCACACTCCTCCCTCCCTCAATGTGAATTTTTTTATCATAGGATGAAATTTTTCATCAAGAGGATCATCACCATAAATGAACCATAAACACAGGTAGAGACATTCCTCTGCCTCCCTAGGAGTTTACCCAATCAACAGGCTACACTAGCCAATGGCATGAAGCCTCCATACCTGTAGCAAACACAAGCTCAAAGGGATAAAACCCTAAAGATTACTGGAGCCTCTGGCTGCTGGGCTTTTGGGGCCTGCTTCAGTTGCATGGCCAGGGGCAGCCCTTTGCAGCCAAAGAGGTCACCTGGGGGCATCTGGAAAGAGATCATTCAGATCCAACCATGCCTTAGTACAGCCCTGGAAGACTGTGCCCAACCCATGCAAAACAACAAATGTTGCCAAATGCCATTTCCTGAACACACACACACACACACACACACACACACACACACACACACACACACACACACCCCAATCCCATCTCACTCCCACCCCAACCCCACCAACACCTTAAAAATAAATAAATAAATAAATAAATGAAAGAAAAGAATGATTTAACTTTTCTGCAATGCTGTACTACAAGCATACTAGTAGGGGGATTCAGAGTGTGGTTCAGAATGACTCAGATTTCTATGCTGAGACATCTGTCAATGAACAGTGAAAATTTTGAAACGAAGCCATCTGTAAGGCTGACGCTCATGTCCTCGACGGGTGGGTGTCGGCCACAGTAAAAACACCCAGCACGCACAATTTCTCCTTTGTGGAAAACAGTGTGCCAGCGCCCTTGGCAGCAGGACACTGGTCTCATTGACTTGAGACACTACACACTGAGAGGCAGCCTCGACATCGGCTGAAGCGCTTTGAGTCTCACTGAGTGGGAGTATCGCGCGGTATAAGAATGATTTAATAAGAATAATAATAAGGCAGTGAGTGGCATGTGGATTCGTTTGTTTGTTTGTGTGTTTGAATGGTTGTTTGTTGACAGTAAATGATCGTGATAGTGAATAATTTTTTACTTGCAATATGCTGACAGTGGATCATTTTGGAAATCTGTCTCTTCTTTCTCCTTTCAGGCCAAGGTGTCCAATGTCACCTTCTCTGCAGGCTCCAGCTCTGACGCCCTCACCAAGATCTTCCAGGTGTGCATTGTGCAGACTGTGCTGCTCGGAGTTGGAGGAACTGGCAGAGGCTAGATGTGGACTAGAAAATATTAGATTTTCATTCCATGGCACAACACCTTTTAAGAAAAACAATTACACCAAATAAGCAAAGAAAAAAAAACCTTTGACATTGACAGGAAGTAACAGTTTCCTCCTAGTTAATTCAGAGCTTATCATTTTAATGACCTCATAAAATAATGTTTTCTAAACATTACGTTTTGAACATCAAAGCTATGCTGAGTGGAGTCCATTTATGAGACTAAGTAGGAGTATATATTAACCTGTTGAGATTTGGAGTGCAGTGGAACTGTGATGAACCTGCTTTTTATGAAACTTCTTTCTTTCTTTCTCTCTTTCTTTCTCTCTCTCTTTCTCTCTTTCTTTCTCTTTTTCTCTCTTTCTTTCTTTCTTTCTTTCTTTCTTTCTTTCTTTCTTGCTTTCTTTCTTTCTTTAAATCTTTCTAACTTGGTGTAGGCATGCTATAGCAGTGATCAATGTTTAAGCCTGATGCTTAATGTCAGGATATGAGGATAGCAACCTATCACCATTCACTGACACTGCAGTCATCAAACTTAATCGTACACCACTTATCCTCTCTGCAACTAACTCTCGCATAACTCCCCAATCATACAACAGTAGTGCAATGGAATTTCTACTCCCTCTTGCCGTTTTGAGCCAATTTCCTCTCATGGTCGAAGCATCTGCCACACATTTCCTCACACAGCTGGGTGCCTCTGTCTTCTTGCAACAGATGGAGGTGGAGCTGCGGCATGCGGGCTGGGTGACGTGTCCGCTGCCTGTGCCACAGTGTGGCTGCCTGCAACTGGAGCTGAAGGGGCCGGACCAGAGCCTGCGCATTCGACAGGTGAAGGTGCTGGGGCTGCAGGCAGGCGAGGAGAACTTCCTTCCTGTCAAGAAAACTGCTGCTGACATCCAGCAAGACAACTGTGAGGCTGAGACTCTCCGCGTCTTCCGCATCCTCACAGCTCAGGTGTGTTGATGGGGCTGGATGGTTTGGGTAGTTTTCTGTGAGTGTGTGTGTGTGTGTGTGTATGTGCATGTATGTGTGTGTGAGTGAGTGATAGGGGAAAATGTGATGAGTGAGTTGGTGTCTTTCTCTTGCATTTATGACTGTAGCTCTAGTGATCCTGATTATCTGTTGTAAAGTGCTGGTCAGTATTTTCTTAGTTACTTAGTGCAGATCTGTACTGTGTAGTTCTGCTGACCTCATTCATGTAGTGCATTTTACCGTGACAAATGAAAACTGATGAAAATATTTTTTGACTGATAAATGTCGACTGCTCATTCCGTGAATATAAACAGAATGTTAAAATATATCTTCTTGTTGGAGACCCCATAAATGTCAAAATCAAAACCAGAATGCCTTAGTCTTGATGTGAGTTTTGTGTTGGAAAGAGTGTTGAGTGTTAGGAATGCATCTTGAGTAAATTACACTGCCTAGGCAGTTTCCGGGATGATATGAAACCAAAGAATGGATGATGAAGCTCAGCAGTGTTTGGTAGCTTTGGGTCCCCCACATGATTCTTCTCTCATTCCATGCTGCACTGCATTGCACACGCCTTGCACACGCCTTGCACATGCCTTGCACACGCCTTGCACACGCATTGCACACGCCTTGCAGGTGTTTGGTCACCTGATCTCATTCCACGCTGCACTGCATTGCACACGCCTTGCAGGTGTTTGGTCACCTGATCTTTGCGGAGAAGGAGGAGAAGCTGGATAAGAAGAAGGAGAACCACCCGGTGGACCGTGACCACGACCTGAAGGAGCACATGGTGGGAATTCTCTTCTCCAGGAGCAAGCTGTCCCACCTCCAGAAGCAGGCAAGTCCTTGCTGCTTGTTGTGAGAAGTTTCTGTGATTTGCTTGTAGGTAGGTGTAGTGAGGTGTGAAGATCACTTAGATTTTTTCTGTCTGCAGTGTCTGCATGGTTGCTTTAGTGTCCGTTTTCTCTGTAACCATAATCATGACAGAAGCAGGGAATATATATATTTAAGACACTGATGGTTTTATTCTTTCTTTCTTTCATTTGTGGAGATTTTCTTAGTGTTAATAGAGAGCATGGTGATTTTTTTTGCAATGGCACTCAGTCAGGTGAAGCAAAAGTGAGTCTATGTACTGAGCCGTGTCGTCCGTCCGTCCGTCCGTCCGGGCGTAAAAAACTTAAACGTTGGATTTTTCTCGGAGAGTATTAAGTCTATCAACACCAAATGTGGCATGATGGTGTATGATGACAAGGCCTCAAAAAACATACATAGTGACTTGACCTTGCTTCAAGGTCAAGGTCACAGGAGCCATAAATGTGGTCTCAAAAACAGTCCTTTTTCACATTTTCCCAATTTTCTCCCACGTTATTGAGAATGGCGACCTTAGCTACAAGTGGTATATAGGTCAAAGCAAGCCCTATCTTTTGATACCAGTTTGGTTGACCTTGCTTCAAGGTCAAGGTCACAGGAGCTCTTCAAAGTTGGATTGTATACATATTTTGAAGTGACCTTGACCCTGAACTATGGAAGATAACTGTTTCAAACTTAATAATTATGTGGGGCACATGTTATACTTTCATCATGAGACACATTTGTTCACATATCATCAAGGTCAAGGTCACTTTGACCCTAATGAAATGTGACCAAAATGGGGTAGTGAACCACTAAAAGTGACTATATCTCATGGTAGAAAGTGCCAATAAGCACCATTGTGCTTCCTATGTCTTGAATTAACAGCTTTGTGTTGCATGACCTTGGATGACCTTGACCTTGGGTCAAGGTCACATGTATTTTGGTAGGAAAAATGTGTAAAGCATTTCTTTGTGTATGATGTCATTGGTAGGTTTAGTTGTTTGACCTTGACCTTGAAGGTCACCTGAAGGTCAAGGTCATATAAAGGTCAAGGTCAAGCATGTGAGTCGTATGAGCATGGTGATTTTTTTTGCAATGGCACTCAGTCAGGTCTGAAAATGTCCTTGTACCCGTTGTTCACACTGTCTCTGTGTGCTGATAAAGAATGCAGTCAGTACAAAATATTAAAAGTTCCCAATCTTTTATTTGTGTCATCAGTGTAGGCTGAGTAGGTACTGAATATTGTACTAGGCAGGTGAAATTAATGAGAAGTGGTGGAAAATATCTGGTTCCTCTCAAACAAAACTAAAGTTCTGCAGAAGGAGAAAAAAACTGGTAAAAATAATTCCATCAGTTATTGCTATTTCTACTTATGTGTGTGAATGTGCTTGCAAATGGGTTTTAAAGAAAGTGTGAATTTCTGCTCATTTTGTATTTCCTCTTTCTTTTGCCACATTCATATGTTCAGTAGGTGAAAGAATGCATTTGCTTTGCAGGTCTGCTCACACATTGTGCAAGGAATTCGGAAAGAAACGGCTCGGATACGTGAAGAGTGGGAGTCCTCACTGGCTCTGTCCTCGTCTGTACATGATGATGCTCCAGAGGATGGAAGGTAAAATTCATGTGATTGTCCTCCCTGTGTTAGCAAGCACTGGAAACTATGAAAGCCTGGAATCAAGGGGAAACGAGGACTTTCTTCTTAACAAGTGTATTATAAATTCCATGTCAATGAAATATTGTGGACAGATAAACAACTCATAATGGATTTAAAAGAAATATATGCACAACACATTAATATCTTACAGAAGAGCCCCCTGTGGATCTGGAGTGATAATAAGCCCATCACATTTCCCTACATGATTGCAGTAAGTTAAATAGGGAAATGGACTCTTG